>WYDI02030401.1:0-36451 GCA_009867235.2 Psittacus erithacus
CCCTTATCATTATTATTATTGGTGGTAGCAGCAGTGGTTTGTGTTATACCTTAGTTACTGGGCTGTGCTTATCTCAACCCGTGGGATTTACACTCTTTCCATTCTCCTCCCCATCCCTCCAGGAGCCGGGGGGGAGGAAGGGAGTGGTGAGTGAGAGAGACTGCGTGGTTCTGAGTTACTGGCTGACTGGACTTAAGCCACAACAGATACCCATGGCCCACATCCCCAGTTGCTTTTCTTTACAGGATACCAGTTCCATGGTAATTAAATCCAGACATTTGGCAGCTCACGCACTTGGTGGTGGGGTGAATCCCTCCTGTCTACTTTGGGGTAGACAACTGCTGTCCAGTCATCTCTCCCTGGTTTCCTCTAAATGCATCACCTAACATGGTGGTCTGCCTCCTTAGGTGTGATAAATTTTCCTGAGGGACATTTGAATAATGAACAGGCAGTTTCCAATAGCTGGTCCTTTCCTCCTCCTCACTAAGGTGAGATGTGCTGGAAACACGCTGCTCCTGAGCCATTCCCACTTCCTGCACAATGGGAACAAATCTGGAGTCTCTCACACTGAATGAATCAGTCCAGATTTAAGGACAATACTTTGACAACTGAACTTGCAATAGCCAGCCAGTTCCAGGAGATGTTGCTGTGCTTTCAGCTAAAGGCCGGGAGGAAATTCACATAGAGCATAGGAACTGCAGAGAGAAAAATTGTAAGCACTCTTGGAATGAGTAGTAGAGTGTGCGAGTATGACTAAAAGCAGTGTTTGGGGCAGCTCTGCATTTTACAGGCTGTGAAGCAGAGGCACAAGAGGTCCCTAACAAAAAGCAGAGGGGTGGTAGCATCAAGGATTGTGGCCCCATTTCTAGACATCTCTCATGGTTTAGACTGCGTTGCTACTTCATACTTGCCAGTCTGATGCCAAGCAGAAGGCAGGTCACTGCTTTAAGTAAAAATGCAGTTCTTCTTAATTACCTTTTGACCTACAGTAAGAAGAACCTCCCATGCTTTCTATCCCACCACCTGGCCAGTAAAACAGAAGCCTCCAGAGAACAAGACAATAGGAGATATATACACTTCTCTTAAGCTTTTAAAAAAGAGCCTGGATCATAATTTCGCCACAGCTATGAGCAAAGTTCCGAGAAGCACTAGCGCTCTAGTACAGTGTGATGGGAGGAATCACTGACATGCCCAGATGTCCTGGTTTAACTGGGTCTGGCCCGGCATGCCAACAAGATTAGTCAGCATGCTGCCTTTGGGTTTAGCTAGAGGCAGAGGATTCATGCTCTTTTCTGTCGCCCCCACCCAAGCTGCAGTCCTGGGAACAAGCTTGTTCCCAGCAGGAGCTGAGGACAGCCGTCTCTTCTCAGGGTCATTACCCGTACTTGGGTCACCCTGCATGACAGCTTAGGGAGCCTGCCTCTTACATTTGTTTGTAAAGATTGGCCACCCTACAAGTAGAAATAAGGACAACCAGAGAAAACAGGAACATGTAAGGTTGCTTTTTTCTTATGTTGACCCTGTGTGCACAAAGGAGCTTCAAAACTGCATTGTCAATACTCAGAAAAACTTGCACATCAGAAAGCATTGGCAGCCCATCTTGATTCCATTAGCAGCCAGGAGCATTGCAGTGACCCATTTGCTGTTAGCTTCCTCTGCTGTATCCACCACAGCATCGCTGACCTTCCTTTCAGAAGGGTGTAGGACAGTATCTGCAGTCCCATCACTGGTGAGGAGCAGCACCAGAGTTAGGCACTGGTGCAGGTGCTGTCTTCAACCCAGACACACGATAAATGTCGGTAGGGCCATTCTCCTGAGCCATAGCTTCATTGAATATGAACTGGGGAAACCAGAATCCCTTTGAGAGCAATGAAAAGGGTGTTTGGGGTAATTAAACTCTTCTGGATGAATTGTGGTCTCTGCCCCAAGGAGATTACCATCTCATCAGGGGACAAGCATGGATGTTACAGCAAGTTAAGAAAAGATGATGATAACAGGCATGGACACATGGGTTGCTCAGAGAGTTGAGCAAACATTCATTTTCTCAAAGCTTAGGGGATGGATATGCTGAAATACCTGAGAAGCCAACTGCAGTCCAACACTTACTACTTTTTGAAACTCAACTTAACTTGCACTGCTCAGAAGTAAGCAAAATTCATGCAGGGTTTTCCCACATAAAGAGGGATTCATGATGTCCAGTTCCTATATATCCAACCACTTGAATGCAAAGTTATACACGTCCCAGGTCACTCACATACAGCCAACTACCTGAAGCACATACAGAACATTATTGTTAGAAAGGATCTGAGTGTACAGCTAATGCAGAAGAGCCAATAGTGTCTAGACACAAATCAGATAACAGCAGTTATCAGTGGCCTCATAGCAGCCTTCCAGTATCTGAAGGGGGCCTATAAGGATGCTGGGAAAGGACTCTTCATTAAGGAATGTAGTGATAGGACAAGGGGTAATGGGTTAAAACTTAAACAGGGGAAGTTTAGATTGGATATAAGGAAGAAGTTCTTTACTATAATGTTGGTGAGGCACTGGAATGGGCTGCCCAGGGAAGCTGTGAATGCTCCATCTGTTGTGGTGTTCAAGGCCAGGTTAGACAGAGCCTTAGGTTACATGGTCTAGTGTGAGGTGGCTCTGCCCATGGCAGGGGGTTGGAACTTGATGATCTTAAGGTCCTTTCCAACCCCAACCATTCTATGATTCTGTGAATTCTTTAGTCATGCTCAAGACTCTACTCTGCCATGGAGAGGAAGCAACAATATTGTGTTGGGGGCACAAGATCTTTCTTTGTGCCCAATATACTTACTGCAGGTGTGAGAGCTTGCTTAAAAATCTCTCACATGCTTTGCACCAAGCTTTGATCCCTGAATGAAAAGTGCTTCTCCAAGGCAGAGGCTTGCTGCTGCTGCCTCTCTAGCCAGTCCTTAACCTTCAAGTTTTATTTACAATACACCAAAATTAGACTAGAAATATGACTAGGACATGTGAAGAATAATGGAGACAGGAGAGAAAATGCACTGTTTTGAAAGCACTCCAGTTTTGTGACTGAAGCTGGCTGTGGGCACAAGGAATTGGGCATCTGCTGCTCTAGTTGAGGAACATAAGGCCTTCAAATCTCCATTTGTTGTTACTTCTGCCTGTCCCAAACAGCTGTACCTCAGGACATGGATTGGTGCAGACATAACATCTGGTTCCGAAGGCATAGAAAGAGTAAAAGGAAATACACGCTTTTTGGTGACTTCTGCACTGGCATGTTCTGAATAATCAGGTAGAAAAGCATGACATAGAGGTAGTGGTGGGCAAACACTGGGTCAGCCACGAATGCCAGCACTGAGCAACTGGGGTGCAGCTGGGCATCTGGATAGGGGAGTTAATTTCGAAAGTATTTGCATTCACTGAAGTAACTCAGAGTTCAGAACAGCTTTAAGGACACTGCAGAACTGGTTACTGGGAAAGCACAAGCCCTGGGGTAACACCAGAAGGTGGCACAAACAAAGCCTCCCTGATTTTGGAGAGAAAGACATCAAACAGAGCAGAGAAGGAAAGTGTAGTCCTACAGATGCAGCCTGCACAAGACCTCTTGCATTCAGGATTGGCCACCAGGCTCTGTCCTGTGTTAGTGGGCAGTGCAGGTGTAGCTAGACAGACTGTGGAATTCCCCAAAGGATGGAGAATGGGTTTCTGCAGGTACAGAGCTGTATAAGCAAGCTTGGCCAAGATGCAACATAGCACCAGCTCCACTCAGTACAAATCTTTCCTATTAAATGAGAAAAAAACCTGCTTCCTTGTGCTTGGCTCTGCTTGCAAAAAGAGCCATTGTGACTATGTAAAACAGTACTCATGTTGATGCTTTCGTGTCAGTTTTCCCAAGCAATGCTGCTCCAAATTATGGTGCTAGAAAAAGGCTGCTAAATGCCTCCAAACAAGCCTGACAGCCTGTTACTGACCTGAAGACAGGCAGAGCAGAGATTAGTGACTAAGATGCAGTTCTCCCTGTAGGTGATTTGATTTTCCGTCTTCCATCACTTCAGTTTCGTCCCTCCATCATGTGCTGCACCAAGAGCACTGCCATCAATCTGAGTTGCAAGAGAGATGGATTTGCATAGATGGATGCTCAGACCCTCCACTGTGTCCTGCAATACTGAAATGCCCATCACTGGAACAGGAGGGCTTGAAAGCATCTTCCTAAGCTGCTGACATCTCCTCTTTGTATGTGTGCAGGTACCTATAGGCACAAGAGACATCTTTATCTTTTGCTCATGAACAAATGAAGCCAATTCATGCAAAAGCATACACTGCTGCATGCACACAGGGGTTTACATGTGTGGATATCCTAACATCACCAACATGCAGAAAAGGTCTGAAGCAAATACAAGTTTACATCAGAGTCTGGCCCATGACATTCAACTTGCATGACAAAACTGGAAGTTGAGCATCAAGATTAGATCCCAACATCAAAGAGTTTTGAATTAGAAACATAGACAAAAAGGAAACCAGCTCTACCTCACAGCAAACTCCTATTTCATTCCTTGAAACTCTCTAATTGCTGCTAATTTTAATTGCATATTTATACCACAGATATTTCTTTCCCTTTAAGGAGACAGGAGTGACATCAGCTTATAATATTTCTACATCTTTTCATGAGGGTATTGAAGTATCTGTCTGCTCATTTTTACTTTTCTAAAATGTATTTTAGGGCAGTAAAAAAAGGACTCAGTAAATACCAATGTAATGAAGAGTCAGCATCTCTTCCCAGGTGAGAGATCTCACTGTGGGTAAGGGAAGGAGCCCAGGCTGCAAGCTAGGAACAGGGCTTGAGGTCCTGACCCACACGAACCCATGGCATCTTCTTTTCAATCCCTGATAACTTTGTTTTCAAACCCTGCTTTGGTCCAAGTTCTGGGGATTTTCCTAAGTCATGCTGGCCTCACATTTAGATTTATTGAGGTTATATACAAGAACACATATCTACAAAGTGTTACAGTACACCAAGTTTAATGTAAAGCCTTCAACATAATCTATATAATGCAAGAATAAGCAGCTTAAATGTAGCTGTGCCACCTCCTCTGCTCTCCAACATTACCCCACATTTCCCCCACTCCTTTCAGAGATAAAGGGATTCTTGCTGGTGCTAAATTTTAAATTTAGGCAAGTTTTAGTGCCATGGTGCTGAGCAGCTTCTTCAATTAACAAAATCCCAGAGGTTCACCACAGCCAGCTGGGGCATATAAAGCAACCCTAGTAAGAAAGGTCTGCTGCATTGGTTCTTCATTGAACCACAAGGCAGAGGTGAGTTGTTCATTGCAATCTTTCATGCTACGAGGTCAGTTCTCTTGGACTGAGGACACAGAGGCTCATCCTTTAGCGATACTAAAAGCAGATGTTCCCTTCTGATCCATGGAGACACAGGCTACCTCTCCTTGTTTGAGATAATGGTGAATCAGACCTCTTTCTTGGTTTCCATTCAAGTCCCTTAAGATGTCATTAGGTTAGAAATCCACTTGTACCATATGATATTGTAGGTGCAGATACAAACATGATCAAATGAAAATGTAATTAATCTTCTGTTCAGTAAGAGCTGCTGCTTGTGATAGGAAGAGACTCTCAGTTTGCTTTGACAATTAGTCCAAAAGGATATAAGTGAAAGAGCATTCCTTCATTTTTACCGTTGATAACCAAAAAAGCTATTTCAGTAGTAGAAAAACAAACCCTGAGCATAAGCACTTTCTTTCATCTGGTTATCTTTCACTGGCAGATTTCAGTAGACTGCAGTTAAATAAGGCTTCACCAGCTTCTCTAGAGCTGGAAGTGAGGAAGGCTTCATTCAGATGAAGAATGGAGTACACATCAAGGTTTAAATTCTCCCTGCTGCCAGAACAGAGAACCCAAAACAGGGGATCAGACACCACATCAGCCTTCAGATAAATTAAGCAGTCAGAAGATAAACCACTGAAGACAAGCTTAAGTGAGTTGAAAGCTATAAAGAATCAAAACTGAAGCACTGATAGACCTTGATTTACTTAAGCCCAGCAGACACACAAGGTCGCATTTCTCCATTTCCTGATTGATAAATATGGATAAAAGTGCTTTTATCAACCAAGGTATCACTGCTGCAGAAAAATAAATGTAAAAAAAACTTTTATTGCCCAGAAGGTTCCTTTTAGAGCATGTGGCTGGCGGTAATACTGACTTTAGGAGTCTACTTACAGAGGTGTCAGAAAACTCAAAATGGGCTCCACCTAGAAAAGGAGTTCAGTGGGAAATTTTGGCCTTTGACAAAGTTGATAAAGCAGCTTCAGAGAAGCTTGGAACTTCCAGGTCAGGCTTTTTGTTGAGAAGGCTAGGACCAGTTTTTCTGTACTCGGATGATGGTGTGGCAGGAGAGTTGATACTGCTTCAGACTTTCAGGAGCCATAGTCTTTTAGTCCAGATCTTCATGGTGGATTTGGGAAGATGAGGGGGAAGAAAGCACAGCAGGAGGAAGTGCCCTCCATCTCATAATCCTTAGTGAATGAAGGAGTAATGAAAAGGAATGAGGAAAAAAAAGCCATTCAAATACTTCAGCTTTAAAATTGAAATGTTGTTCAACTAAAAATCCAGAAAACTCAAGTTTTCACCATGTTTTCAAACAAATGTAAACTTTGTTCTATCTTTTTAAGTTGGCTTATTACACTGGAGACCCCAATTACATTTGGGAGGGCAGGGGGAGAAAAAAGGAAGAAACTTATTTGAAGGGATGTTTTAGGGATAGAACACTTTCTGGGGGTGACCCTTTTGGGGAATTGGCTAAGTTAGATGGACAAAACATCCACTGTGACCACCAAATACTTGCAGGGTTGTAGAGCAAATGAGGAAACATCCCTGGGACTTCTTTTGTTGCTGTTTTTTAATGTCCACCACTTCAGGATATACCTCAGAGGCACTACTTGGGCACCATGGAGAATTATGCAGAGCCTAAAAATCAAGGAAGAGTGCTAATGCAAGTCTCAGGCTCACTACACATCCCTTCCAAAATGCTTGCTTTAAAGGCACAATTCTGTTTCAGAGCTGATCCAAACTATCTCCAAGCTTTTCTGAATGGTCCATGAATACTTAGAAGCTGAAGGCTGCTTTCCCTTCATCCCTCCTGTGCATACTGAAGCAGAAGTTCCTGTGTTGTTAACTGTCACTAAGGGAAGGAAATCTGATGAGAGGGTTACTGCTCCTGCTCAGGCTCTAGACATGGCTGCAAAGCGCTGCTCTTAACAGCTTAGTAAAAAAATGAAGTGTGCATGTAGTTTGTGTGCAATGTTTATTTCAGGAATGAACAAGGATGCCAGTACACAAATGGTCCATCAGTGCATCTTCCATCACTGCAATCATCCTCACAACAACAGATCTGGCTATAAGATCAAAGCCTTTCTCCATCCCTTTGGCCAAAAAACAACTAGGCCTCTACATGAAACAATTTTAATAGGCAGCTTGCACTGTGTACTCTTGACATCAACATCTAGCTGACACCAGCTTGCTTGAATAACATAATTACTCAGGTCAAAAGGGACCTCAGGAAGTCTCTAGGCAACCTCCTTCCCAAAGCAGGAGCAGGACAGGTTCCAGGAGGTGTTTCTGAGTAACCCAACTTGTAACCAGACTTCAGGTAGAGTACAAGCCACTAACCACTACACTCTGACCCCATGATCCTGCCAGTTTTTCCACACATCTAGTAGTTCACCTATCCAGACCACAACATCTGAACTTGGATACAACAAAGCTAGGGAAGACTGCACTGAAAGCCTGGCTAAAGTCAAAGTAAGTGACATCCACTGCTTTCCCTCATCCTCAGATTCAGTAATCTATTCTCAGAAGGCAATCAGGTTGGTCATACATAATTAACCCTTTGCAAGTGCATGCTGGCTATTGCCAGCCACCACCTTCTTTTTTTGCCCAGAAATGTGGACATGCTTCATGATTTTCTCAAGGAAGAAAGCAAGTCTGAGCCCCATTCTCCCTGAGCAGTGGGTAGCCTGGAACAGAAGGGTAAAGAATTTTAAGGTTGTAAATCAGACTGTCAAGTAACAGTTACAGAAGCTACGAGCCACAGAAGCCATTTGGGAGCTACCAAGTTGAATTTCAGAATAACAAAAGCTGAAGAAAAAAAATGCTCCAAGATGTAACAAACTCCACAAACACAAAAACCCAAAGAAAACCTCACCCCCCAGAAAAGCTTGCCTGTATAAATAATTCACAAACGGTCAAAAAAACAAAGTAGGGAACCACCCATTTCCCCAGACTGCCAAAAATGGAGGGGAAAGACAACAACAACAAAGTCAACTACCATCCAAACAAACTGCCCAAATCCAGAAACAATAAACTCTTCTTCCCAACCTGCTAAAAAGACCAACAGCAGTAATGTTCCCTGCTGAAACGCTATCCAGGGAAAACAAAACAAATAACAAAATAAAGACGGAAGCCAAACAGTAGTTTGTTGTTTTCTCGGAAATATTTATGAGTGATATTCAGAGAAAATGTTCTTGACGGGAAGTCACGTAACCAAGCAAAGAAATGAGGCAGAGGTTGGGAAAACAGATGGATCTGGCTCTCCAAAGAGGATTTCTGATGCCTAACAAATCCAAAATGATCAGTTTATTTCCACTATGCACACACATTAAGCCTCTGACGAAGAACAACCCCATACCTTAGCTACTGACGCTCCTGATGAGCTACTTTTGTGGGCTAAATTTTGATTTATTAACTCAAGAGCTGACTGATGCCAGTAAAGATAAAGTCATCCAGTTTTCAGAGGATTTTCCAATCTTTTCACTTTTTTTTATTTTAATATTGCAAGTATTCTTCATCTAAATACCTATAAGATGATTTGCTGTCAATGGTCCTTTCATACATTTGCTTATTACCTCAAATGTCTCTTCGAAGTCTATATTGACACCTGTATAACTTTTTGTGCATTAGTAATTAGTTGTGCTGTTCACTATCTCCATAAGATAACTTCCTTCTAAGCCTATCTGGAATCCTAGTACTTGCAACCATGTCTTCAGCCAGAATTTTGGAGGCTGAGGTAACAAGTGGCTTGTGTTTTGCAGTCCCTCCAGGATGGAGCAGTTGTGCAGGCTGTTTTCACACCAAACGAGGTCAGCACAGTGTTTCATTACACAAACACAGGTCTGAGCCCTTTCTGAAATAATTTGTGCCCAGAAGGTAGAAATAAAGCTGCGATTGTTCTCAGGCATCTCTAATTTCTGTGCCAAGCAAAGCAAAGCTCCAGTAATGAATACCCAGCATCTCATGGCAATCTCCTAACTATGCTCAGAGCAAACATGGGAAACATCTATTTTTGCAATTGGATCTGAAAACCTTTGCTATATTTTCTTAAAAGCTAGCTTCAGATAGATCATACCAGTCCTTGTACCCAGGATGGCTGGGTGTTCTCCTGAGGTGAGGTACCACAGCTCATAGGACTGCTTAAGAGATATCTAAGCTTGCATCATGTGCAGTTGGAGACTTGTTTACAACTAGTAAATTCAGCAGCCCAGGCAGACCTGTTGCAGACATTTATAATCCGTGTCACCAGGCTATGCAAGCCCTGTCCAAGAATGGAGATGCAGCAAGTCTGGCTTGGCAGAACAGGCTGTCCTCTGCCCTTCTCAGCCTGTTATCCAGGTCCTTAATCAGAGTATGATATCATTGCTTTGCCCCACTCTAGATTTATCTTTAGCAGAATAGCATGTCTGCATTGATCAGAAATGCACTGAGATAAACGTGCAGTTTATCACTAGAAATTTGATTCAGGACTTTATGCTTCATGAACATCACACAACCTACAAGCAAATTTAAAGAAATTCCAGGTAAGTCTCCATGGCACCCCCTATGCAGCTAGCTAGCACTTACTAATCTTAGGAGGCATTTAAAGTTCTGCAAGAATATAAGACCCCAATTTTATGTATATTTTAAATATACTGTATGTTTGATATCCTGCATTAAGTTTCCATTTCCACTATGCTAATACTCTAAGTAATCCCCATTTTTCACTCACAGTTTACATAACTATTGAGTCTCTTACAGCATTTTTTTTTTAAAGTTCAACATGTTTTTATCCAATGAAGAAAGGAAGGTCAAAAGAAACTAAGCAGCTTGCTGAAGATCCCTGAAAAAAAAAGGTAACAAAACCCAGGTGCCTCCATGTCGGCTCAGCACTCTTAAAAACACTGATTCGTTTTACAGTCCTTGAAAGGTCAAAGCCACAAAGAGTTTGCAAAGAGAAAATAAAAATATATATACACTAAACACTTTGCACACCAAACCTAAAGGTATATAGACATCTTAAAGGCCTGAATAAAAGCAGTATCACTTGCTGACCATCAGAAACTCATATGTGACTCCATGGAGGGAAGTAGTACTAGACACCCCTTGTCTCTAAATCCCATGCTGATGGACTAAGCCTGACCCGAACTGATTTCCGGTCGCCCTCAATATACCCTCCTCTGTGACTTCCACTGGAGTAGCACCTCTACCATCTGCCTTGCAGCTTCAATGTTAGAAGCTTTAGAGCTTTACTAGGATTGTGCTCTGTATTAGGTAAAAATACCAGCCATTTTCCTCACCGGTTGGGATGAGATAAGAGCTGGTTTGCTACATCAGTAGCAAATGAGAGCTGGGAGAGCTTTCATCCCAGATGATGTGTCCAGGTGCGGCTTACCTGAATCTCCTGAGTCCTCAAGATGCTTGTAAAAATTAATTTTAAACATTTTAGTACCTTTAGGACAGGGTAACAGAGCACCCACTTTTTTTCCTCCCCTCCTTGTCCTTTCTCCGTCTTTCCTCATACTCCCTCTGAGCAGAACAGGAACATCTCCCATTTGAGGGAGTGTCTCCAGCCATGTGGAATGCTTACAGTCAGCAACAACAGGAGGTCAGTGCTCAAAGTCATTATGGCTGCTTGAGTCAGCGCTTGGTTTTCCAGGTGAAAGCTTCCCGTAGGCACTAATCCTGCTCTTCTTGGCCCAGCTGCTCACAACCCCATACCCAAGTGATGCTGTGCTTGTCACACATCACCTTTACTTAATCCTTGCCAAAAGCCGCAAGAATGTGTGAGAGTAGGCAACCTGCCGTCATAGTAAGTTTTTACAAGCCCTAAGCTGCAACATCTAGGCCAGCTCTGAAAGAGGTAGCATCCTTGATTCTCACACCCTAATCCTCTTCCTAAAGTTATTTCAGCACTGAGGAACACTAAAGCCGAATGTCTGCATGGTCTTTGACAACAAGACTGCTGCATTGGATAGTGCAGCCCAATGAGCTTTTGGTGCAGAAATTTAACACCTTTTAACATTTAGAGATTAGAGATTCAGTTTTTCAGAATCAGCCGTCCCCATCCCACCAGGTTCTCCTAGCTGGGACATGCTCCAGGAAGGGACATTCTCCAGGAAGGGACATTCTCCAGGAAGGGACATTCAATTTGGATTGATAAACAGTAACAGTTGCCAGCAGAAGAGATTAACTGCTAAGGTGAAAAGGTTGTCTACAAAGCTGTGCTGAATGATTTCAGTGAAACCTGAGACTCAGATACTGACCTCCAAAACCAGGTGAGCACAGGAGGAAGCACAACTCATGTTGGTTTGGAAGTGTACCATTTCCTCACAAAGAGGGACCTGGTTTCAAGAGATCAGCTTTGAAACAAAATGCTTAATAGCATTAAAACAAGGTGAAATGTTGGGTGGTTAAATGCAACTGTGACAGCTAATGAGCCTTATCCAACATCACTTCTAGACCACTGCAGTGTACCTTCTCCAAAAGGCACTTTGCAACCCAGAATTTTCTACAGTTATGGGTATCTAAGGGCAGCATTTACCAGAAACAGATGAATTTTGACAAACTTCTTTTGCTTATGTTGTCTTCCAAGGTGAAGGGAAGGAGATGAGAGAGGTAGCTGTTGTTTTCTGATAAGAAGCTTTACTACATTTGAAGTTTTGAGTCCTCTGTGTGTGCAGACTATTCTCTGCTACAGCTGACCCAACACCTCACCACCCCAACAAAATACAGTGCCTGGGCATTTGCAATCGATATGCTTGCCACCATGCCTCTGCCAGAGTGAAGAAGTCAGTCCAAAGTGTTAGGTTTGGGGTCCAGAGGAGTGAAGGGTAAATGGAAACACATGCATCATTATTCACATGGCTAAAATGTACCCAGAAGTTTCCTATGACTTGCATGCTTGCCTTCCTTTATAGATTTTTTTTTTTTTTCTTTTAATAAAGCTTGGCAGCAGCTCAGACCTAGGATTAAAATAACCCCTTTGTTGTCATCCCAAGGCAAGAGCAGAGGGCACCTCTATGCTTTACCAGCTGCTCTGCCCCTGCTGCTGGCACAGACTGCATGAGCTCTGGCTCCTTCTGAACAAGCAGGAAGCAGGAAACATCTTTTTTCACAGCCATTATTTGGAGACATTCTTGCAGCTCTTCCCTCAGACTCTTCAAACCCTTTGCTTGGTTTGAAAAGCTTAGTTTGGGAGGCTTTTAAAACCAGCTGCCAGTTCCTAACATCAGTGGTGATAATTTGTGCGACAAACAAGTCCATATGGAGAAGGTCCATTTTAGGTGTTACCATTAGACTGTAGGAGCTTTCAGTTCACCCCAAAAAAGTTATGAAACTTGCAGTTGAAGACCAGCTTCTCTAGGACTGCTACTGCAAGAGAATCTGACTTTTCATTTAGAAATAGATTTAATTCCCCAACTATGAGGGCCTGAGTGTTTGATAACAAGAACTCAATGTTCACAAACCAGTAAGCAAACGAAGACCCTGAGGTTTCCTTGTATTAAAAAAAAAAAAAAAGGGGGGGGGGAAGAGAAGAAAACAAAAAAAAAGAAAAGAAAAGTTATGACTAAGGCCTGACTCATGATTTTCAAGTTCTTAGAGGTAGTGAATTTGGTAATTCTGTAGTCTCTTGTGCATTGGGACTTCCATGTGTTTCTTCACACATAGCTAACAGAAGTTTCACACAAACTTTTCAACCCCATAGCCATACTACAAGGAAATCTATTTCACTGAATGCAGTCCAGGAAAAACTGGCCTATGACTTCTATAGGAGATACAAATGAGTAATACATCTAGTTGTTTTCTGCAAATTCAAATCTCTAATGAAAAACAAAGGCGTATTCCCAGTTTGAACTCTGCTAAACATCATGTCAGATTCCAGCAATGCAAACCCATGGTCAGATGGCAGAATATAGACCTTCAGCCTGGCTTAGCCTACAGCACACAAAAAGCCAAGTGAAGCTCTGCTTTATTTTTTGAGAGTGATTTATACATAGGGCTCACACTATTGGATACTATCTTTCAGCGTAATCATAGTATACAATGTTTTGTAACACTGCTGTTGTAACACTTCAAATACCTGAGGTCATTCAGTGCTCAAGCAACCGGAGGCCGCAACAGGAGGCTAGAGGCATTTCAGGCCAATATACACAGGGGGAGGGAATGAGACTCCAGGACTTCTGACACTCAAAGCCTTAACTACACAGTGATCACTGGACAAACAGACAAGCCTCACAGTGTGGTCCCAGAGGCACGGACTCATCTGTGCTGCATAGTGCTGACATCCACACCACATCATGGAGTAGGCTGGGTTTAGGGATCTCTTTCTCAGGAGAAAAAGTAAGAAGCAGGGTCGATAGGTTTGCTTTGCAGTAGATATCACTGCTTCTTGCCTGTGCTTTGTTATTACAATTCATGCTGTGGGCCATCTCCATTTCCCACAGCTTGGCACTCTCCGGAGCATGGTGTGCTGCGCCTGCAAGTTGATAAGGCTGCTTTATGATCTATGGCAGCTGGTTTTAATTAAAGTTGCCTCCTCTGCATTGCTTCTAGCCTTGTGTGGACAGAAACACAAATTATTTCATCTTCTCTGATCCACAAGATGCCAAGCTCACAATTACAAGCTGTCATTAATAAGGAAGCTTCTCCCACCACTCCCACTGGCCCAAGCAGCATTGGAAGAGAGCTAAGGAGAAGATATACAGCTTTGGCAAACTAACCCTCCACTTCCCTACACCGACTAAGCAGAAAACTGATTAAGCACATTACTTTCAAACCTCCCCATCTCAAAGAGCTCCTGGAGGGAGCCCAAGCAAACCACTCATTTGCAGTCACCTTCAGGCAGCAGACAGGTTTTGTCCTTTGAACTAATGAGACAGGTCCCAGTCAGGAAAATACTGTGTTTCTCACCTGTGGGACTCCATCCTTAATTCCTACAGACACCTTCTGTGTGGGTGTGCATAGGAGTGCAGTTTCACCTGGAGTCACTCCTCCACAGGTGGGACTGAGGACATTAATGGGCCTTGATTGCCCTGACTGCTCTCACCTGTCTGCCCAAGAGCTGCCAGGCCATGGCTGAGCTGTGCCATGGGTTTTCCTCCTGACTTGCTGTCTGTCCTTCCTGCATTGACCTTAGCCTGGACCTGCTGCTCTGCATGATTATGGGGATGTTGGAAACCTGTTGCTGTTGGCACCTGGCCCTGTCACCTCACTTGGGTGCAGGCGGTCAGTGTGGGTATTCTTAACTGCTGGCACATGTGCTCTCCTGGGGCAGCCTCATGCTGCTCCCTGACATCAGCTGAGGCCATCTCAAGCAGTGAGCTGAGTACTGTGAAGCCTGTGGCCCCCATGAAGCTCCAGGGGCTTCAGAGGGTGCCCCAGGCCTGAAGGAAGGGGAAGCATGGGGTGTCAGGTGGAGCTGTCATAGGGCCACTCCACAGGCACCTCAAGTCATGTTTTCCCTTGCTCCCCCTGCTACATTTACTGGTCCAGGCACCTTGGGAATCTCACCTCCTGCCATCTAAGCTAGTCACATTTGCTATGAGCCAGGGGGTGGAAGACCCCAAGCTGCCTGGTGGATGTGCGGGCCTGGAGTCCACACTGTTGAGGCAAAAGTAGTGTTTTGCCTTCCTGACCAACACTGAGATCACTCGTGGAGGTCAGGAATATAGCAGGCAGTTCTTGCACAAAGCCAGGCTCAAACAAGTTTTACATGGGCACAGAAGTCCTACCTCATGTTCTTCTCACCCTTATGCTATTTTTACAGTATGCAAGGTTCAAGCAAACTATTTTATCTTCAAAGGATGGAGAAGAAAAACAAAACAAAAAAACCCAAACAAACTCTTGACCCTGTATTCCAGGTGGAGAACTCAAAGTTGAACCTTGCTTTTAGGATCACCTTTGGCAGAGATACTATTTGAACCTTCTAGCACCAAACCATTGACAGATAATATTCTTGTTCACAGAGTAGGAGGTTGTCTTCTTCCCCATAGGAGAGCAGAAGACAGGGCTGTTGACAGCCTTCCTCAGAAGTCAGCTCATTTCTCCCACCCTCCCTGTGCTCAAGAGCTCCTAAAATTTACATAGGAGGCACCAATGCTACAGTCAGCTCAAGACTGTTGAGGGTCATGGTGGAAGATGTCATTCTGCTGAAGTTAGGGCAGACTGATAATGCTTGGAAATAAGACATCTTAGTCACGCAAGCATGTGAATAAAGAATGTTAACCTTTTAAGTCCTGGAGCTAATGATTAAGCTTTATGGTCACTTCAGGATAGCAGGCAATTTCATCTTTTTAATGTGTGGGATGTGTAGTGTCTTATTTCTTGTATGTCTCCAATGTTGTCATAGAAGCAAGTAACATATTTTTCTGATACAGATCTACTTTGGTACCTCCCAGGCTGGTACATTTTGTGCTTAGTTTCTGTCTCCAGAGGACAAGAACAGCAATCTCAAACCTATCCAAACTTTAAGGATATAGTAGCATGCTGTGCATTTTAAAAAGATCTGTGGTATCAAACTAGAGCCAACAGATTCAAACTGCAGGGAGTGGGTGGTTGTACCAGACAATGATGCTGCTCAGTGGATTTTGACTGTTAATACAAAAATAAAACAATTAATATATTTGAAAACATCAAGTATTTTTAGAAAGAATTTGTACATTCAGCCTTCAGTATTGATAGGAGGCAAATACTTTTCAATACCACAAATGACCCGGAATTTGACTCAAAACAAGCCCAATTCCATGCTTGGAATTCATTCTTTTCATGTAAAGGATAAAAAACTACATAAAACTGAGTGCAGCTCTGAAGTACTTTCCTCTCGTTGAAATCAAAGTGATGGTCTGAATCCACTAGGATTCAGATCCAAAGACAGGCTGGATCCAGATTCAGCCAGGTTGGATGGGCTTTGGGCAACCCGCTCTAGTGGAAGGTGTCCTGCCCATGGCAGGGGGGTTGGAGCTAGATGATCTTTAAGGTCCCTTCAAACCCAAACCATTCTGTGATTCTACGGTGTAAATCCCAGGCTCTGTAACCAGTTTATTTGCATTTATGGCACTTAGTGATCCCACAATATCAGAATTCAAAGCTGGGCATTTGAAACAGAGTACCTGAGCTGAGTTCTGCTTTAGCCAGCATCCACCTAGGGTCTACCCCATCAGGGTAAGCAGAGCATTTATCTGCAGAAAGGAATTCAGTCTGCAACCACTCAGCTCAATCCTTAATTTCACAGAGAGAATGACCACCAAGGAGATTATGGTTTTGAACTTTTTACCAGACTGTCTTACAACCTGTTTCACCATAAGCATCCATTCATTCATATTTTCTTTGTCTGTTTAGTAAAGCTGGTTAACTGTGAAGCTTGTTTCAAAGATAAGCCTTCTAAGAAGGTTCATCTACAAGACTCAAGACTTCTAATCAGCTCTGGGAAGGTGTACCTCATTAGACTCAGCTGGAAGACAGGGTCCCTGTGTTTCAGCTTGGGAACCAAAGTCTTCAGCTGTTGTCCAAAGCTTGATGTTGTGCTGACTCACATGAGCATTTCTGCTTGTGGTCTACCAGGAATTGCTTAACATGCTCTCTGTATTGTAGCTGAGCAAACATTTTCCATAGCATATGGAACTTCAATCTATGTCTCTAACAAGGCACATCACTTAAAAATACAGAACTGTGTCCCATGTCAAAGAAAAAACAGCCACCAGGAGATGAAGTAGCATTCAAAGCTATCTCAGAACTGAATGTTTTCCTTCCCAGAGAGATCAAAATCCAGAATAAGACCGCTAGCCTAGACACAGAGCTCCATGCAAAATTCACACAAATTGAGATTCATGGATCCCTTCCTTTCTCACTCAGGTGCTCTGTGTGAAAGCACCACAGGAAAGTAAACAGCACCCAGCTGGTCCAACCTCCTTCAGCAGGAACATCCCTTCATCCTGCACAGCCACATCTCAGAAGGTGATGAATGGAGTAATTGTCCCTCTCTAGAGGTAGCAGGGCACTGTATGCAAATTATAGGTATTTGGTCTGAACTTTGCCTAACCAGATATTTGCAACCTAGCCTCAGCTTTCTACCTCATACCTTCAAAAAGACTTTCGTTCACCTCCCACACCATTGCCTACGCTCGATGGTGTCTCTGCAGGCATTTACCAAGCTGTGCAGTCCCTCTGTGGGCTTAGCCTGGGAAGAATCAGCAGCTCCTATTGCTTTCATCCAATCTCTGGCAGTAGTCCCTCCCTGCATAGCTCTGCTTTCTGCTCATCTCTCCTCGCATGTCTCTGTGCCCTTCCCGTGCGTGCAGAGGCTGTCCTGGCAGTTCCACATGGCACTGAGAGTACCTGCTTGCCCAAATCACCTTTTTCTGCCTGAAGAGAGAAACAGGAGGCACTGAACCTTGCAGGGGGGTCAGGGAGCTCCCATCTCTGGATGCAGCCTGGCATCATCTCTGCCTGCAGAAGATTTGAGGTGAATCCAAACTCAGGTAAAGCTGCTCTTGCTTTTTCCAGGGGAAACAGGCACAGATTTTGGCTTGCCAGTACAGTTATTTCATATAATCTGCCAAACAGGATTTTGTGTTTCCCTCTGACACAGAAGATGATGATCAGCACTCTTGTGGAGTTACAGATGATTATCTAAAGCCTCAGGGTATCACTGTGCTCTCTGGCAGCAGCAGCTCTTTGGTGCAGCCCGAAAAGCCTCCCATGTGATTTGCCAGTGACCCAGAGGTGCAGCAAGCAGCCCTCTGGTAGCAAAGCCGCCTTTTTGCTTATATGAACTAACAACAATTGCATAGCAAAAGCCATCTTTTTGCTTATATGAAGAAACAACAATTGCATAGCAAAAGCCGTGTGCTTCAGTGCAACCAAAGGACAGTTATAGTTTCCATTTTAGCAAACTAAACTTTAGTTCTCCAAATAAATCTTTCTCAAGTCTAAGCTTCAGGTTCGTTTTCAGTGAGGATTCTTCCATCTCCATCCTACATAAAAATAGATGAAAAGGGGTAAAGATGGAGCCTGGCTCTTCTCAGTGGTTCTAGGACAAAAGGCAACAGACACAAACTAAATATATGAAATTCCACCTAAACATAAGAAAATCTTCTTTGCTGTGAAGGTGGATGGACAAGGCAACAAGCTGTCAGGAGATGTCGTGCAGTCTCCATTCCTGGAGAAATTCAAGCACTATCTGGATGTAGTCCTGGGCAACCTGATACAGCTGATCCTCCTTTGTGCAGGGGGGTTAGATTAGACACCTTCAGAAGCACCTGTAGAGATATCCACCCTCAACTGCTCCGTGATCTGGTCATCTCATTCAAAAACATCATTGTAACTCTCTTGAAAGGAGTTGCCAACACACCTCCATAGCATGGAAAACATGGTCATCCTTTCACAGCCTTTTTAGCTGAAGTTAGGGAAAAAGCTTATCTATTCAAGGAGGAAGCATAACCAGGCTCCTTTCCCTGACCCTTAAGCAAAGTTTTCCCTAAATTTTCCTAAAGCTGCCTAGTTTGTAGTTTCCTTTTCTTCCTTTTTTTTTTTCATAAAGTCCCAATCATTTTTCATTTTCATTTTTCTGTGTGTGGCAGAAGACAGAAATCAGAGATGATGAAAGCCAAAGAAGGGAGAACCAGGAAGCAGCTTCAGAGTCACTGAGTTACCTCGGGGTTGCTGTCACATCCATTATTCATTACAATAACCTTCTGCAGACTAATGAACACGTGTCCTAATAGCCCGGCACTCACCATGGGGAAAACAAAAAGCTTTGGACAGTTCTAGGAAGGGTCTCAATTCCAAGCCAGTTTTATATCACAGCTTATTTTTGGTCAGCACTTCTTGTTCGGGTTCTCCTCAGAACTACTATTATGGGAAATATAATTTCTTTCTTATAGATGACCATTTCTTGTTGCCTGCAGCTCATGCTCTGGGTGATAAAAGTGGAGTCCTGGGAGTCTTATCACAGTCAGGGTGAAATTTAGGCCTCAGCCCCAGAGAGTTCAGTAGAGCCAGAATTACTGAGATCTCTGTTCAAACAAAGATACGCATTTGGGAAACCATATTCAGGATTATATTCACTCATGTTTCGACACTCTTTATTTGCTGCTGGTAATACTGTTTTTTCCTTACAAAATAGCTTTTTAGCAAAATAAAGACTCAAGTCATTGTTTGCAAAGCTAGCTGACCTTATCTTAATTAACTGCGTTTCAAGGCACACAACATAACCTCATGTTAAGCAAAACAATGAGCAGCCTATAAAGAAAAAGGAGCTACTGCTAAATTTCACATGTTCAGCTTTAAACTTAAAGATTTCCATGGGAGTAAGAGGTCATTAAACTGACTATATTTATCTCTTTAAAGTTAACAGAAAGGGAAAAATAGGCCCTTTTGCCCTCGAACTAGAACAGAAGGTCAGGATGACAAGTGGTGCTGGCAGGGCTGGGGGGGTTATGGCTGCATCTGAGGCCCCTCACAGTTCAAGTCATCATCATCAATATGCTGGCACTGCCCTGGGCTCTGATATGCTGTGACCATCAAGCTGGAAAACGACATTCTTCTCATGTCCTGAGTCATCTCATAGTCTCCATGAGATGTAAAAAAGAAATCCAAAAAAAAAAAAAACCAAACCCCCAAAACCACCTAAAAATAGTGTGCTCAGTCTTTTCTGTCAGTTGCTGGCATGTAAATGATAAAAACATCAGAAGAAAAATACTCACCATTTGTTTCCAGAAACCCTGGGGAATGGAGACATGAAATCTGGGAGTGACTCAGAGGCTCTCCTAGAAAATGGCACTTGTCCCACATCCAGATATTTCACCAGTCCAAGGAGCTTCTACTAGTAAAGGGTTGAGCCAATACTTCAGCCCTTTACCTGCATTTTGACCTCTATTTGCATGCATAACTGCTATGATTAGCCATGATAGAATCGGTCTTTGTGCTAGAATGAAAATAGAGCATTATGCTATTTTGATGCTCCTGCTCTCCTCTGCTCTTTTGGCCTTGCTTGGCTGTAGCTAGGCTGAGGCTGGAACACCTCTGCAGAGAAACAAGCATGAAGCCTACTGAAACAAAGGGTTGCTGAACTGAGGTTACCATGAGCTGGGTGGCTCAAATGGCACCCCAAGCCAACACTCTACAAATGGCTATTTTTGTCTCTCTACTCAGACTTGTTTGGAAACTGAACTGTCCCGAACACTAGAGCAACTGACAATGAAGTTGTTAGGAAGTGGATCTTGTTTTGGTAAACCTGTTTTTGGTGTTATAATCCTTCTTTACCTGTAAATTTTGACTAAGCATGAGCTCAGTTGCAAACCTAAAGCAGCAGGTCGTGAGAGTCACTGGAAAAACAGTCAAGGGAATGAGAACCATGACATGGACTCTTTTTGAAATCAGCTACAAGTGTAAGCAAAAGCGAAAAAAAGGAAAGCAGTGAGCTTGACAGTCTCACCCCTCAGAAGAGCCAGGGAGCAGCAGGGACCCTGAACACAAGCTTTGCACCCCTTGCTGGCAAACGGCAAGATGAGGTTTTCAGAAGCACCGCTGGTAAGTCTGTCCTCCTGCCTGCAGGAGCCCATGGGCATCCTATTGCTGCCGGCATCTGTGCTTCAGTGGCCTTGAAAACCCACAGTAAGCCAGGTCATGTAAGTGGTTAGGTCTTCTTGCCTGGGTGAGCTTAGCATCATCACTGCAAGGGGGAAGCTGAGAAGACTGAGGATGCCCCATCCACCTTCTCCTCCAGTTGAGTCTAGCATGCACTTCTGCCAATGAGTAACACCTCCTGCAGCCTAGCCACTGGTCATCATCCCTAAGAACAGCTGGGCTTTGTTTCCAGTTTTTATCTAGGAAAAGGGATCTAATGAACAAGAAACATCAGCCATGTCACTTTTTTTTTTTTTCCCCTTTTTCTTTTCTTATGAAGAAATGCTTGCTGTACTGGGCAGATGTGCAACAGAAATGCAGTGCCTCAGGCACACAGAAGCAAGTGGAAAAAACCGAGTACATACCCACGTCATGCCAAGCTTCATCAGTCTGTAAATAGCAGCAATGGCTCTGAAGCTCCCAGGGGAGCATGGCAAAGAAATACTCCTTTCCCTGACTACCACAGGTCTGAAACACAGAAGCTGAAGGTCCCACTGTGGGGCAAGGTTCCCCCGTGGGGCTGCAGATGAGGCTCTTGAGTTTGAGGCTGCTCACTGTCATCTGGAAGGAATTTGTTCCACCAGTGGAAACTTTTGTGGCCAAAGCAGTTAGAGAGGGAAAAGCCAGTTAAACTTCTGCCTTTCCCTATGGAGAGTAAACTTAGAAACATGACTTAGATGCATAATTTAGAAAACCAAGATAAAAATCAAACAACTGCTTCCCCCTGAGCTTTTTTATAATTATTGCTTACTGGGGCAACTGAATAGTCTAAGTGCCATGTTTTGAACGCAGACTTTTCTGGTTAATCTATGAAACTCACCAAGTGTGATTTTTTACCATGTAATTAGTTCTTTCCAAACAGACTCAAAAACTGGTGAGGCAGGAAAGAATAAGATGTGAATTGCAAAGCATCTTTGTGCATGCAGACAGAATAATTTCCGTATTATGGTATGATGAGACCTTTGGCTACTAATTTGTCAAGTTTTTTTTTGTGAGAGGATAGCAGTGGATGATAAAGTTGAAAGTCTTGACCTACCAGAGAAGCTGTGTTTGTGTATGGACAGTGAAAACTAATTTACCACTAATTTCACCTCAGTCTAAACTAAATAAAAATTAATGCCATGGTCTCATCTCACCCTAGACTGGCTTCTAGTTGAGAGCTCTGAGTAATTCAGGAGAAAGCCTCTTTCCTGTTGAAAACAGTTTTCAGCACCACCAGCCACTTCAGTGTGCACAGCCCCAGCTCCTTGCTCCTCTACCAGACATTGCCCAGCTGGGGACTGCAGGGAGAGCAGCACCGTACAGGTATGGGAGGACTGTCATGTAAAAATGGCATTTCTGTCTTCTGTGTTGGTTAGGCACCTCCATGTGACAAAGGGAAAAGGTAAAAACCAGCTCTGCATGTGCATCCTTCTTCAGCATGTTAGGAATAAATCCTGTTGGCTAATGCGATGCGTAGTTGCTGCAGTTAAAAATCTCTCTTACGGAGTGAGGTTTTGGTTAACAAGAACAGTTATAGAAATTTGTGCATTCAGTGCTGTGGCATAGCCCCATCCAGCAGCTAAGCACCACACAGCCACTTGCTCACTCCCCCCCTCAGTGGGATGGAGAGGAGAATTAGAACAGTAAAAGAAAACTTGTGGGTTGAGATAAAGACAGATTAATAAGTAAAGCAAAAGCTGCACATACAAGCAAAACAAGAAAGTCACGACTTCCTGTCAGCAGGCAGGTGTTCAGCCATCTCCAGGAGAGCAGGGCTCCATCACATGTAATGGTTACTTGAGAAGACAAAACGCTGTCACTCCAAATGTCATCCCCCTCTTCCTTCTTCTTCCCACAGCTTTACATGCTGAGCATGGTATCATATGATATGGGATATTCCTGTGGTCAGTTGGGGTCAACTGTCCCTCCCAACTTCTTGTGCTCTTCCTCACTGGCAGAACATGAGAAACTGAAAAGTCCTTGGTCAGGGTAAGTGCTATTGAGTAACAACTGAAACGTTGTGTTATCATCATTGTTCTCAGACTAAAGCCAAAATATAGCACCACACCAGCCACTAGGAAGAAGATTAACTCTATCCCAACCAAAATTAGCACATCGGACAGATGCAAATCAATACTGGGACACACTTCTGCTCCATCCTACTCCTTGAGCACCTCTTCTGATGTAGAAGTTTCCTGCAGAGTCTCAAGAGCATACTGGGATGTACTGGAGTATCCTTAGTCACATTTTGTACTGGGGTCTGACAACAGTAAGGCTCTCCAGTCATTTCCATCATGCTCTCACATACTGTCCCAGCTTTTGAGAAGAAAATGTTGAAACCTTGGCATTTTGTAGAGTTTTGATTGAGACCCTGGGGTCTGAGATCCTCCCCAGGGTTCTGGGTACAGTTATTAACTTGTTCTGTTTCTGACGTTCAAGAACATTGTTGTGACTTCACTGGCCAAGATAGGCATAATGGAAAAAATGGTGCACAGCCATGATCCCATCTCTTGAGGGTTAAAACAGGCAAATGACTTGAAGGTACAAGGTAAGAGCAGAAGTTTGTGAACTGGATCATGGACAAGCTCTTGTTGGTTTTCATTTGCAGCTCTTGAACAGATGCCTGAGTTCCTTCCCCAGCGTAACAATTTTCATGCAAAGCTCCTGAACTGATTGTTGTGACATCTAAGCTATCCACATGGTTATCTGCACATATCCACACAGTTAGAAATGCTTTCAGCCCCACTGAGACACAGGGAGGACAGCCCAGCCAGCTCGTGGAAGCCATGGTAGGATTTCTACCAAGATACTTTCCAGATGATTGGCCCCCAGCACATACTGGTGCCTTGTTCCTCCCCAGGGGCAGGATTTTGCACTTCTTGTTGAGCTTTATGTGGCTCCTGCTGCCCATTACTCCAGCCTGTGGAGGTCCCTCTGGATGGCAGCACAGCCATCCAGTCCATCAGCCATTCCTTCCAGCTTGTGTCATCTGCAGGTATTAAACAGGATTTGCCCCAGTATTGACCTCTGCAGTACACCACTACTGACTGGCATCCAGCTAGACTTTGTGCTGCTCATCCTGCACCCTTTGATACCCATGACAAAATCACCGATGCCAGGCTGCTCAGAAAACCTGACCCATAAGCTCTCAGCTGTCTCATCACCCCATCCCAGGGCATTTCTCAGTCCATTCCCTCTGCCCTGTCACACAGAGCAATTCCTCATCCTGGGCTATCCTTCACAAACACCCTCCAGTTGACTGAGCTATCTCACCATGCTTCTATCAAAGCGGCCCATCCCCTCCGGAAGACAACAGCCACGACCAGCTACTCCACAAATGCATGTGGCAGAAATCTGGGCAGCACACTGAAGGATTTCAGCCTTGTTTGTGGTCCGGGTAGGTTCTGACGAGCATGGGGTGGGATTTCAGGGTATGGTGGGGAGCTCCGGTTCCTTATATAAAGCCTGAACTTTTACATAAACATCAATGTTAAATTGGTGCTGTTAGATTAAAAAATTCAAGCGCTTCAGAAGTGCCACCATTAAAGTTTCATATGCAACTTAAATCAGTTCTCTCAGCTATTAATCACTGGCTCACACACATTTTCCCGCTGCACAGACAGACCTCAGGAAGATGTGATTAATGTGCGGTTTGACACTGGGCTTAGTTGCAGAAGTGGGTAATGGTCCCAAATAGTGCTATCACCAGCTAGTCAAGGACTTCTTCTGTGCCACAGTTTCTTGTCCCCAAGTGATGCCAGCACAACTCTGCATGAGGCCAGGCTGTTAGCTCAATTATGGACATTACCTGGTTTAAAAATGAATGCTTTGTCCCACATGTGGCATTTTGTGCAGTGTATGGGATGGATGTGCTTTGTGTCAGCCTTGGGGTAAAAGGGTCTGTGTAAAGATGGAAGCTCTGTCCTGTGGGACTCTTTCCGCTTTGCTGCAGAGTGAGACAGAGCCTGCAGGAAGGTAAGGAGTGACCATATGATCCAGGTAATGGGAAGTCCACAAATGCCACCACTTCCACTATTACTTGGGTTTCACACAATATGTTTCTCAGCGACAGCTGCTGGCTAATGGTTCCCCAGATTTTTGCTGACTGGCTTGAGATCCTGTTTGCCTGATTTACAGAAATGCTTGCTGTTCGTAGGTGCAACTTCAGTCACAGAGAGCTCTGCCACTGTGGCTGCAAGGAGTGCAGAGTCTCTCTGCAAAGCCAGAGCCTAAGCAGATGGATACTCAAACCCAAGAGAGCCATGGCTTTAATTTTAAGCACTTTAGCTCCCTGTCCACAGTACAGTCACAGTGCCAGACCCCAGCTTAGCAGGGGTGCTGAGTGTTAATGCTGAATCAGCATAGGCAGCAGAAGGAGCCATGCCACTCACCCGCACATTCAAGATTGTATAGCTCCCTCTCTCATCAGCCTTCCAATCTCAAAACAGAGAAATGGGATCAGTCACCCAACAACAAGGAAGAAGCAGACTATTGTGTTGACTTGGCATTAAGTGCTCCTCTAAAGATTAAAGCAAAGGTTATGTTCAAAAGTTGGAGGAACTTGCAAGGGAACTGAAGCTGAAATAAAGTTTTAATATGCCATGCCTTGTCTAACTTTTGAGTGGGTGACTTTTTCGGAGCTCCTAATGAAAATATGTCAAATGACCTGTGACTCACTTTCACTGACTCCTCTTCATTTAGAGACCAGATCAATGTGACGAGCAGCCAGCGTGTGTCATTCCCAGACACTTCATCCCCATAGACATCTCCTGCCACTCTTGCCAATACTTTGTTTGCAGTGAGATCAATGGCCTGGCAGTTCACATTTATGCTCCATGGGAAAGTAATTGCAGGAGGAAGCATGGAAAGGTTTGCTTTTTTTCAGGCAGGCTCTGGCAGTTTGTCAAACAGGCAGTTTCCAAGCACAGGTGAGAAGTCTTTTAGCCTGGTTTCCTGTGGAAATGAGGCTGTTACCACCAGACCATGATCAGCATTAACCCAAGGTAGCTAGTAAGTAAGTTTATTAAAAAACTGAAGTTCTCTAAATTTCATAAAAATAGAGAAGCATGTACAGAAAAGTGATGTTATTGATGCTGCCACACAGGAAAAGATAGAGAGAACTTTCATCTTCCAACTTGCATGAGAGAGGAACTGTTGAACAGAAAGGTCCAGGAGATGAGAAGAGATGAAGCTGTTTTGCAGAAGGCTTAGTGTCTGGATGCCCTGTGATTATGTATCTTAAGAAATTTGTTGGACTATGGGCTATGGCAGTGCAAGAGGCGCAGTAATGTAAGACAGTCTGCAGGAAACCAGGCTCCATGAAAAAAAACAATGGATTTTTTTTTTTATTTTTATTTTATTATTTTGTTAGTCTGGTAAGAATTCATAATAGTTCTTTTAATTTTAAACTTTTGGTTTTTGTCTTTTTATCCTCCCTTTTCTTGGAGAGGATTAGAAAACTGGCTGCTTTAAATCTCCATTACAATTTTGGGCTCTCTGATTCTTAACCAGAAGAAAAAAAATATGTTCAGAGATTTCTTGCCCACCTCACATACAGTGATGGCAAGGAGTGCCCAGCTTGCCAAAGAATGAAGCTGGTGGCACTAAGCCAAACTGAATCCCCACACTGCTCTAGTTCCTGATGCCTGAAAACATACTGTACAAAGCCATCAAAACCCAGCTACAAAAATCCAGGTAGAAAATCCATTTCAGGCATGATAAGAGAGCTTTTTCTTTTTCCCCAGCCAACATATTGCAAACCAAAACTCTTCCTAGTATACCATATACTTCAAGAAGCATTTTTTTTCCCAGAATGGATGTGTTAAGGCTCAGCTTTGCCTTCTGCATAGCGGATGTTAGTCACTTGCTCATTCAGAGGTGGAGTGGAAACTTTTGGACAGTGATAGCAAATATAACTTTGCCAAAGTTTTAGAGTCAGTACCATTCTTCTCATGCCCCTGTCACAACCTCAGCTGCAACCCATGGTCCCAGTACATTGCGCTCAGTAATGATCTGGTTGATTTATGACTTGTCATGACCATGGTGTGGGGAAGGGCCATAACCTGGCCCTAGCTGCAAGTGTGGTTTCACTGGTGAAGGCCACCTTGTCATTGGCAAGTGCGATCCTTGTGAATTTACAGCTTCCTGCATGAAGAGACCAGAGACTTCCTTTCTTATCCCACCATACTCAGCAGCAACAGTTGGAAGTCAGGAGACCTCAAGCTGGATTTTCTCCTACCCTGAACCCTCCCAACAGTGCTGAAGCTAATAGGCTGCAGCAGGTCAAACTGACGAGGCAGATAAAATCTTTACAACAGAGAAGGTGCCTGAGAAGCAGTACATTAATTTGATTAAATTTAGAGCTAGCAGCTAGAAAACAACCTCAAAGCTTTTTACTTGTAGCTGAGCATGCTTAGCACCATAAATGGCAGAGACGTCAGGGAGCAGAAGAGCCCATGTTCATTAATCATGATAGAACAGCACCTAAGTAACAGGTTCTCACACAGAAAAAACAATGTTTAGCTTAGCTCCTGCAGTAATTTTTGTGCCATAGATTAGTGTTTTTGCAGAGAAAAAGGACAGAAAGCTGGGTGGGTTTTTCACAGGTCTTCCTGCTTCAGTACAAATACATCTTACACTGAACTGCACTTGGCAAACCAAGGGAAGAGGCTGCACTTGGCAAACTAAATTGTATTTAGTCTGTAGCTAGAAATGTTTAGAATTTGTTCCTGAAAACAGCCCTGAGTATGTCATTGCACTGGACAGTGTTCAGCTGGTGTCAGCTGAAGTATGGGAGGTGGGAAATCATCTTGCAAGGAGTCTACAGATTCAGGTATATCTTGTATTAAAATACCAGCCATTTGCCTTTGTCTGGCCATGTGAACGGCTGAGCTGCTTTGTAATTTATTTTTACAACTCCTTGGGATCAAAACATCTCTGCAAACAAGAATTTCATGAGAAGGTCTGACCTATCCTGTTCTTCTTGCTATTTGACAATGAAATTTTAACCAGCGTCTCCTCAGAAGACAAACTACTTGCCAGGCCAATTTTGTATAATTGATATTTTCATTAGATTTCCACTACATCCCCTGGGGACTTTAAAGGCATTTCACATAGAAGGGTTTGCACTGGCACTTCCATACCCTGACTCACAAGCCCTGTCCCATAATGTAATGGCAACCCTTAAAGCCACCAGTGGAACCAAGTCATCAGCCACCCTTCTTCACTTCAGGAACTTGCACTAGGTGAGGAGAGCAGAAACATTTCTTTAAGCAGAACAGGTCAAACCCAGAAAGTTCACCAGTGTAATTTTTACCCATAGCTGGGTTTGTGGAAGCTTCTCAGGATCCCAAGCAGAAACCTCACTCTGAAGACCTGATCATCTAAAAGCTGGGGGACACTGAAAAGCATGCAGGTAGAGTTAGTCTGTCTTCACCAGCATACTAAGCTATGGTTCGAGGGCTCCTAAGCTCTAGTTACGGCTAAGCATTTTGTATGCATCGTAGAAGAGAGAAGGGGAGAAATGACATCCCTCCTTCTTCTACCAGGAGAATGAAAGGTGCAAACCTGCACTTAAACACCTTCCAGCCTCTCAGGATACTTGCCTTTGAATATTAAGATTCAAAGCTCAGACTCGTCTTGAGTTAAAAGGATAAGGACCAGGACACACCTTAAAAGAACTTGGCCCAAGCTCTGTTTTTGTTTTGCCTCAAACAGTGAGCTGTGTTTTCTGCAATTTTAATTTGTGTCATCAGATTGTGATGGCAGCTTTCCATTTGAAATAGTTAATTTCACCTTATGAGATCAATCCCTTTAGTAATTTGTTCTTTGCAGTTACTGCAGATAGCAATGATCAGAATATTTAAAATACTAGACTGCAGCTTTTTTCTAAAGGAAGAAAAAAAATAAGAGTGGAATATCAGAAGGTGGTTAGAAGTTAGAGCCTTTTCCTGACTGCAAGAGCTCACATTTCTGGCCAGGATTTGGTTTATATTAGGCAGAGAAATTGCTGTTTTATTTTAAAACTTGAAGGATCTGTAGTCCTGAAAACTGTAAAGCTTCTTCTAACTCCCATCTAGCCTAAAAAAAGACATTCCTTAGACCCACAACCCCTGCCTTGCATTGCCTAGCCAAGTAGATATTTCTGAAAAGTTACCCAGACCACAATCACTTTTGCTACTTGTGGGAGCAGATTGCAGTCCGAAAGCAACACTCATTCAGGGTGATACACCTGAATGATTTCATTTTCTTTGATACTACCATTGTGTTGTAAAAATCATGTACTCTCATTTATTGTTTATGGCTTCATATGGCTAGGTTTATATTGCCTAATTACCAGTATGCAGGATTTCACTCTGTGAAGCACAGCATTTTAATTTCTATCAGCTGTCATAACCTGGAAAGATAATTAAACACTCTTCATTTTCCATTTAAAATGGTATACGAATGCCGGACATTAATACCAGAGAGATTTCCAAAAGAGAACATGCGGGTAGCTTCAAACTTTCCTTTGGCACCCAGCCATCAGCAAGGTTCAGCAAAAGTTCACCATTTCCCATTGTGTAAGGCTATTTGTTTAACATTTCTTTTGTCTGAAAGTGACCTTGTCAAATGCAATCTCTACATAGTTTTCATTTGGCCCTTCACTCACATCTGAGCTGTCACTCCAGTAGAAGCAGTTTGACTTTTAGGCTTAACAGGAATGTAATCATAAGAAGATAAAGTTTAAAAAAATTAATGTAACTTTTCAGCTTAAGCATAAAGGCATCCTTCAAAAAGAGACTGGGCAGCCTCAGAATCTCATACTATAAAACCCCAAAGACATTTCCAAGGACCATGGTTCGATAACTTAGTTCACTTCACCGTAGACAGGCTAGCCCAGGTTTTGAACCCAATCTCTATAATTTGACTAGATTGAAAAAAAAACCAAGAAAAAGAAAAAGATTCACATTGTTTTGAGTGAGGAACATATCCTTCACACCCTGTTCTACATGGCAATGCTGAGCAGGGTTAAACACTCATCATCTTCCACTCCTCCAGCATGAAGCCATCCACATGCTGGTACATGTCATCCATGATGCCCTACAGGGTCCTTCTGACACTAAGCGTCCATGCGCTTGCTCTTTGTGATACAATGGTATCTACCTAAACAAATGAATGCCATCTCCTGGCAGGTCTGATTTTCAGAATTTAACTGGGAGCTGGAACCACATTTGCTGTTACCTCTCTAGTTACTGCTCCTTGGCCTGTGGTTGTGCATGCAACTGCTGATGAAGGCTTCCAGCTAGGGCATGTACCTGTCTGTATATCTAATCACCTAGCTGATACTGAATTGAATAGTGGTATTTTCTTTTATTTCAACTATGAAAGATAGTATGTAAAAGGATGTTGCTAAGATCTGTTATTCAACTATATATTAAAATAAGTGTTATATTAAAAGGTAATACATCACTAAACAGTGTACAGCTCCACCTTTACTAGGACCTGATATGCAGATGAAAAAGACCACATTACTTTTGGCATAGAATTACACAGGTTGGAAAAGAAGGACCTCTACTCTAATCTCCTTATCAAGGTAAGTCCTGTTTACAGCAGGTTTCTTGAGTCCAGTCAAGTTTTGCATATCTCCAAAGACAGAGGTTTTATAACATCTCTGGGCAACCTGAGCCAGTATTTCTCCACCCTAATGATAGGAAATTCTTTTCCTCTATAGAGGTGGAATTTTTATTTAAGACACATACAACAAAAGGAGAAAAAATGGGCCCTAGCTGGATCTAGAAGCCACAGTCATTTCTGGCGTGGTTCACTCAGCTCTCAAAATTTCTGCTTCCTCCATAGTATTTTTCCATTGCATACAAAATTATATTTCTCTCTAATCTCCTAAATTTTCTAGATACCCCATTTGCATCCTAGAAGCTGCCAAGGTAGTGTCTCATTTTAATTTCTTGATGACCTTGCTCAAAGGCCTGCTGTCACTGTATGTAAGTCCAGAATATTGAAAAAATCAATTACAGAAAATGATACAGAAGACTTCCAGATGGCCTTTTCATATTCGATATGAAAGAGTTAAATGACTGCAGCAAAAGCAGCAGAGTTGTCTTTTCCAGGGTCAATGCATATAGCGAGAAAGTAATATAAGTTAATGCAAGGTATGTAAACATCCCCAGCAGGATCCTGTGCCAGCCCCACGCCACACCCCAAAGAACACTGTCCTCTGAGGGATGCATCCTCCCCTTGGCCCCAGCAAGTGCTGCTGTTTCCCTTTTGCTGATCTCCTGCAAAAGGGAGGAGAAAATGAGTTCAGTTAACGTCCCTGCTAGCTAGGAGCGACATAGCACACTCCTCACGTCACAGCATATTTCATCATCTATGTATCTTTAATCTGAAGACACAGATCTCCTTTTTTAAAGGGACTGGGAGTCTTGCTGGTGCAACATGCCAGCACTGTACTGCAGAATGAAAGGGAACTATGGCTTAGACTGATGCTTCTTGGCTTGCAGCTCTCTTTCTCTCTCAAACCTTTGATTTTTTTTTAATTATGATCACCAGACTGGCCCTCACTGCTGACAAGTGGCGCTGCATCAACATCTTTCTGATGCTTCATCTAATCTACTGTACCCTTCCTTCACTGTCAGAGATGTGGCAATGGTAACAGTACTCATCAAATGTCAGCTAAGAGACAGGCTGTCCCCATAAGGAGAGCCATCTGAATTTACAAAACATGAATAACTTGATGTGATAACAAGAACTAACTATACTAAGCATGTCTCTGAAAGGCTTTTGGCAAGCTCCTGATTGTCATATGTATTCAATGAGCTGCTTTTTGCCACAATGTCTTCTTTGATATTCTTAAAGAACAGAAAATAATTGCAAGTTAGTTGTATCTTTGCTGTACACAGGGAATGCTTCAGCTCTTCCCTGTTCTCATACTTGAATGATACACATCTATTTATACAGTATAAATTAGAAAGTGACTATTTTTGGCACCTATAATTTGAAAGATTCCTCCTCTAACACAGTTAAACATTTCTGAAATGGTGCTCCATAATATTAAAGAGCTGCTGCTCCCACATTGCAGTGGGATACACTCAGAAGTCTGTAAATGAACAGTTATTTCAAATTCAAGAATTAAATCAGAAATATCTATTGTATCCATGAGATTTTAAAAAGACATTTTAAAAATTATTAGTGACATTGTGGAAGAGCTTTGAGCCATCCGTTCCCCACCCCAAACCCTAATGGCCACCTTCCAAAGTGATATGGAGGCAGGGCAATGAGGAGGATTCAGATTTCAGAGAAGATGTGAAAATGTTATTGAAAATGGAAGAGTTTATTCTCCAGTTTTCCATGAGGAAAATGAAATTGTGTAAGATGCAAGATCATATCTTTAACACAGCACATTTTTCCTTTAGAAGAAAATCAAGCAATAATTTCCAGTCCACTGGGAGGAAGAACAGCAATTTGCACAGTGTACTCATGTAGACTCCCTCTGTGCTAACAAGCTGTAGCTATTTTAATGCTTTTTAGCTACGGCATTCTTACATGTCATTGAAAACATCCAGCTTTCTATGCAACAAATTTGTAGTCTAATGAGGTAGTTGTCTAGAATATATATTCCTTTACATGATATGAGATAGCAAGTTTGAAATTAAACTAAAAACACACAAACCAGATCAAAGACGAACAACCTGCATACCTGGTACAAGGGTCTGCTTATGTCCAAAGTGGCAACTTGCTCCTCCTCTTTCCACAAAGCTTTTATTATTCTTTGGTGGTTTCTTTTTCAGGGTTGATTATAAAATCTGGCCTTGTCCATGATTCTCTATCTATGTGATTTTGCCTGTTACAAAGAGTTGTTAATGAGTATGATTAAGCTGGCACATCTTTAAGTAACATTAAGCTACTAGAAGTATATTCCTCCTAATATACGAGGTTTTTTTGGTATGTCAACAGATATATATAAATCTCCTCTTATTTGCCCCAGAGGAGTTTACTCCTTTACACCTTTATAGTTAGGCTACGTGTATTTTGAATTTATCTATCGTCCTTCTGTTCTGACCTTCACCACACTTCCTTCCCAGATCTGATTTTCTTGTTGATGTCTGGGTCTATTTTCACTTATCTTTCTACAGGGTCATAACTCCAGTGTGGTTTTGCTCCCAGAAAGCAAAAATCTTGCCTGTGGCTTCAGGGGAGGTGCAGTTGCCGTTGCAGACTTCAAAGCCAAGCACCCTTGCCTCCTCTGGGCATAGGAAGAGCTGGTGAGAAGGTTATATATATATATAGGAAGAAATGGTGAGAAGGTTAGTCATGGTACTGCTCACTTTATGCTTAGAGTTTGTGGCTATCTACACACATACTGTCCCTGTTGTGTATTTGCTGCCTCTCCCCAAAGTAGACTGCAACCCGTTCTTGCCCATTTGTTCATTAAACTCACACAGAGATTCACCTAGGTGTATCAGAAGCACTTCCCGTGCTATCTTCTTTGATGCCTAATGTGTTGTTTTGCTCTTCAAAAATACCACATCCCATATCACCCCTCCCACTACATTCAATAAAAGGTCAAACTGCCAATTGTATTTTCTCTTCTACCCCCAGATGATCTTTCTTCCACAAGCTGAACTTTGAAACATTGAATTACCAGCAAAAAGGAATTTTCACTCACTCACTTCCTCTTCTTCCCAGAAAGCAATTGCTGCTGCATTGGATTAAAAAGCGACGGCTGGCAGGTAGGTTTGGAGCTCACCTCACAGGACTTGTGCAGTACCGCAGAGGCTTCTCTAGCCTGTCGCGAGAGAAACTCTAGGTCCTGTGTGGAAGCACAGTAGAACACTCAGTGAGGGCTGAGGAGTGAATCCACAAGAGTTTTTATTTTGAAAACTAATAAATTCCCAGTTATTAAGCTAGTTCTCAGCTCCCTTACCCCATTCCTGGTCATGTCATCTTCTGAAACCCCATCCTCTATTTTCACTGATTTCTCCATCTTCTCATGTCTCACTCCTGTGGGACTGTACTCATCTGAAGAGCAGAGCTCCGGTCCAATGTCCCTTCATGGGAGGCTGGTATTGAAAGCTTTTTTGCTTAAGCATGGTACCTATCTCCCCCAGGGAGGTCATTCACGCTGCCTGGTTTCATGCATCCAGCTTTGGTATGTCAGGAGATGCTTAAAAAAAAAAAAAAAAAAAAAAAAAGGGGGAAAAAAAAGTCTTCCCCAGAGAGCACAGCTTGGCTGGACCACAACATGGGAATTAGGCTTCACTGACTCTAAGTAGAGCCAAGGCAAACCAGCTTTCTAATGCCTAATTTAAATTAGGCAATAAGATTACTGGCTGTACCATCACCCTAACAAACATTCACCTCCTGCCCCATGCTCATCCCAAGTTTGCTCCTTGGCTTTGACAGTCACTTCAAAGAGGTGGAAATTACAGATCACCTACATGTAGGGAAGTGCAGGATTTTGTCATGCTTGGTCAAAATTTATTTTAACTGCTTGTAAATGAAGATCAGAGTGCTACTAACAATGCCTTGGGATAAGAGTGGCATTGTGGACTAAAAGAACTAAACTGTATTAAAACATTTAATTTTGGCGACAGACTTGCAATGAAACTGACAAGTAGTTTAGTGAGGGACTGCAAATATATCAGGACATTTATAGCATCATTTGAGAATTGTTTAGCACACTGAATTAGCAATAAAGCCAATTCAATGTGTAATTTTATGAAGCGATTATTCCTTCAGGTCTCAAAATGTGTATGTCTGACGGTCCATCTTTCCTTTGCACATTATTTTTTATTTTTTCATCAACTTCTGCCACCATCAGGTTTCAAAGAGGGATGTTCAGTTATCTAAATACTGAAGCTGGTTTGGGCTCTTGCCAGCTTCTAAGGCATCATGTCCACTATACACTGGACTGCTTTGAAGGATGCCTTTCATCTAAAATATCACATCCTTTAGAGCTATATTTTACCTATATTTATTTGGTCTTTATTTCTAGAAGTTTCTTTCACCTCTCACTGGCATCCAAAGGAAATTTTGTGGCAGGGCTGAGGTAAATTAAAACTGACTCCAAAAGGGGAGGATTATTTCTGTTAATAAAATCAGTAAATGCCTCTTTCAGGAAGCTGTGAATACCAGGATGGACAGGTGCTTCACATCAAGTAGGAATACTGTGTTTATTTAGACAGCACTTTTCAACACACATTCTAGGCAGTGGTCATGAGAGATGCTGCTAACACAGGGGACAATAACTGAAAGTGTTCAGGAAACTTTTGGGCTGGCCCAGAAGAGGTACAGCATCATGAAGACAATGGAGGCAAGTGTTCCTCCTTTTCACTTTTAGCTGAAGACAAAGTAACAACAGCACATTGCAGCACCATGATATGTACAAATACGAGCTCTAGAAACACATTTTGTGTCACATTATGGCACAAAAATAACCTAATTCAGATCTATTGCAAAGTTGACAAGGAAGTTCTTTCAGTCAAACAAACAACCTTCCCCGAAACCTTGTGCTATAATTAGGTGCTTTCCAAACTCAGATGACTGAGTTCCCTTGTCCTGATGATTTACACTTGCCTTCCGCTTTGCCTTCTGTGATTCAGAAAAGCTACCATGAAGCTATCTCTGCTCACAATCTGTAGCCCACATAGAAATAGAAGCTATCTGAAATGTCCCCAGGGAAAACATAGAGGCCCACATTTCACCGGGCTTTACTCATTCCTGTAGAGACACTGTACCTTTGGGTACTCCTCTGCACTGACGTATTTGCTCCATCAGCAGCTAAAAGGAAGACATGGGTAACTTCCTCCAATGCTGGAAGATACAAGCCTAGAGTTCTACTCATACAGTGCAATATTTCTTTATTAAGAGCACCATGAAATCCTGACCCCAGTGAGACAACAGACACTGAGTTAAGTCATTGCTGACAGAGACTTTTTGTCTTTTCACTAAGACACACTTTATTCTTGGTTTTAGACACAGTTTTTTCACTACTGATACCAATCTGCATATTAGCTAAAGAACTGAGTGGGACCATCACATGATGCACAGCTAGAAGTATGTTGTAGTGGTTGAATACAAAGTTTGGAGTGAAGAGTTTAAATAATTTTCTTAGGAATTATTTCTTTGGGAATTACTTGACAAATGAAATTGTCTTAGATGAATTACAGACGTGGTCCAGTATAGATTAACTTTACTAAATTCAGAGTCTAATTGCTTCTGTAGTTCTAAGCACCTAAATTTCTGCCATCATATCACTATGCAAAAAACCTGAACGATAAAAGCCCTTAAGACCATGCAGGAAGACTATTTTACGATCACTTTTAAAGATAAAAAATATTAAAATATGTAAAGTAACATGAGCTTAAGCACAGTAACATAAAATAGGCAGAAAACAGCAACAGTTATTATGTATGTCATGGGTTCAGCAGTAGCAATCATTTTTCTCCTTCTTAGTAGCCGGTGCAGTGCTGTGTTTTTGATTTTGGTCTGGGAACAGCGGTGATAACACCGATGTTTGTAGCTACTGCTTAGAATG
>WYDI02030401.1:45320-66493 GCA_009867235.2 Psittacus erithacus
GCGCACACACTTTGGGGTGGGGGGGTGACCTTTTTTTCCTTTTTTTGAGAAGAAAAACACAAGCCCCCCACGCCTGGCGTTTTTTCCTACCTTCACACAAATACCAGCCCCCCCCCCCCCCCCCCCCAGTTTCACTGTAGGAATCTGATAAAAGCCAAATAACTTTTTTTTTTTTCTTCATAAATAGGATAAACTGATATTTCTACACCACTGCTCTCTTAACAGGCTTCCTGTTTCCAGAGTTTCCTTTCACATTTCACATCAAGAGGCTTGTTCTATCTGCACATACACCAGCTGTAACACTTTTAACAATCCCTATATAGTTATTGTACTGAAAATGCTCTTCTGTGAATGTAAGTGCTTTATCACAGTATAATCTGAGTACAAGCATGAGAAAACAAGTCCATATTCCAACTACAACTGCATCCACATTGGAAATAATATGTCATCCTCGGTAAAAATCATGCTCTAATCAAATGGATTCATCAGGATAGAAACAATGCATAGATCAAGCCAACAAATAACCTCTCTTAGTACAAAATTTCTGACTTTGAGACATCAACTCACCAGCTTTAAAGCCTGCTGGCATTGTTGGAAATGAATTAATCGTGCATCACTCACTCTGCTCTGTCTAGCGCATTGCTGTGTTGGGGTCAACATGGAACCTCCCATTGATGCCAGAGAGGGCTCTCTGATGATAAGTTTCGATGGCACACAAGCAATTGCCTTGGAGAAGACAGGGTCCCAAAATCTAGTGTGACAGAATCTGGCCCAAAGGTGGAGCTTCTTTCAAAAGATGACCAAGTTCAACCTCTGGAGCCACTGACTCTCTCAAAACAAATTTCTATCCTCATCCTTCTCCTTTCTGAGAATTTTGAGCAGCTTGTGTGCTTTTTCTTTTTTTTATAATAAGAATGTTGCCTTTGCAAATATTTGTCTCTAGCAACTCTTTAGTCCATGGTTCCCCTATATCCAAGTCAATTAGTTCCCACAGGAGCAGGGGAACTGAATCAGGAAAGCTGATTTCTTTTGTACTGTACAAAAAGGTCAGGGTAAAAGTTGTCATTTTCTTGCAGAAACAACCACCAGCCCTTGGTTTTGATATTAAAACCATAATTTATTCTCGGGGTAATGAACTAATACCTGGTTCAGGCATCACTAGGCAGGGACAGCGCACCAGGCTTCGTTGACATGGGCTACACTTGATACCAAATACCTTATGGATATCAGAAATTGTTTCCACTATTTATCATCTTCCAGGTTCTAAAACGAACTCTCCAATATGCAATGTCTCATCCCAGAAATGAGTGAAAAAAAAGTAAGAAATCAAGGAAGTAACTATTTTCTGCTTTTAGGCTTATCTTTGACTATGTGACAGCGGTAGACGAAGACTTGATTAACAAATTTGTGCAAAGGAAGTGGATTTACATGTAAATAATTATATTTTGAATGTTGACTAGCTGCACATATCACAAGGAAAACTTTGAGGAGGTTTGTTTGGGGAGGTGAAACAAAATATGTTTGCTTTATGCTGCTCTTTCATCGTTATTTTCATTGGAAGCACAGCTTATAGTGGCATAGTAATCATATCTTTTTCACTGTAAAAGCTCCATGTGTCTGGAAACAATATCAGGCTCTCTGCAGTGAAAACGGTGAAAAACAAAGTTGGCTTACTTCAAAGTTGTCAACCTCTAGTTGAATATATTTCCTCTTTTGGAATCTCTTGATGTTGTTTATGTCTACCTTTCTGGTAGTGAATGCAGAGAAAAATAATTAGATTGCCAGAAGGACAAAGGTAGAAATGACTGCAAATAGGATCTCGCCAAAGATTTGGCAAACAAGCTTATTTATTTTATTTACTTTAACATTTTCCTAATGGTTAAGGAAAAATGTCCTTAGGTGAAAACGTATCTGCCTGGATTATTGAAAGATACTAAAACTGTAAGTGGTGAAAAGAATGTAGGCTTGCTGGAATCTCTGTAGTTCACATGGTAGCACTTCCTGGCAGAAGCAATGTGAGAAAGCTTTTATAGCTGGATCTTCAAAGAAGCTTCACCGCAGCATCCATTTTTTTTTTTCAGTCCACAGTCATTTTCATGAAAAACCATGCCTCTGTGAATACAAACCCACAGATTTACCTGCAGAAATTTGGGTGCATGCTGCAATAAAGCGGATAGACACTGCATTCTTGGGGAAAAAAAAACAACCCTCCATGATAGGTGAACTGCTCTGCTGTCCTATTGCTGAGTGGGAGGACACCAAAGGCACAGGGGTCTATATTTTTGCATGTGTGACTTTGCCTAGGTGCCTGGTGATTTCCCACTTCAATATACTCAAGACTTCTGCCCTGAGATACTGCGGATGCTTGAAGGTGCTGAGCCTATCTTCTTCCTCAGGAGAGGCCAGACCACCCGCTGGGATGCGTACAGATTTCTAGGAGAGGAAATGGGAATGTTCTGGCGCCGCTCACTGTCGTCCTTTCAGGGCACTGAACAGCTCACACAAACGCCACACTTAGAACCAGCCAGTGTATTAATGACAGCTTGACCTGAAAAAGTCCTATCCCTGCACTTTTTCCACCCCTGCACGTAAACAAGATTTCTCAAGTAATTAAAAGGCACAGGGCTCATAATCACTGCAACTTCACTCCCAACAATCAGTGGGAAAGACAAATTGGCTAGTGGGAATTTTTTTTAAAGGACTTCCAAAATAACAATAAAAATGACATGTTATCCTTGCCTGTTACTTGTGTTTGAAACAAAGCATTTGAAAGGGCACACGTTTAATACTAATTTACAACCGCTTCGTGGACGGTTATGAGACCATTTTAATTAATGTCATACTCTTATTTTTAAACGTCTTCTTCAGCATCCCAACCAATTCTGCACCTGCCCTGCCAAAACAGGCCTGGGTCCTCATCCTCCGCGACAGCCCCTCTGCCTCCCACCGGCACCCAGCCCGAGAGCAATAGAGAGTCGCGGAGCCCCTACAGTCGGGGAGGAAAGGCAGGCGGGCTGGCTTGAGGCGGCAGGCGGGAAGGGGATCTCAGCACTGGCCACCGCCTGAGGTAACGCCGCTCGCAGCTCCGGGTACTCGGCCGCAACCGCGGGCACCCGACCCCAGCCCCTAGCCAGGAACGGCGGGCGGTGAGGCGGGGGCTCCTCCTCCGCGGCCTCCCCCCGCCGTGACGGCCGGCCGCACCTCCCGCTCCGCTCCGCTCCGCACCGCCCCTTCCCCGCCTCGGCCCGCCCCTGCTCCTCGGAGAGGCCGCTCCGCGCCCGGCTGCCGCCGTCGCTGCGCTCGCACGCTTACTTGCAGGCGCCCGGTCTCCCGCGCCCCCTAGTCCTCTCCAGCCCGGGCCTCCAGCCGCGCCCGGCGCCTGCCGGCAGCTTTCCGCCGTGGAGGAGACGCTCCGAGCGGCGGCTCCTGAGGTGAGTGTCCCCCGGGTGACGGCGGGGGCGGGCGGCGCGGAGAGCGGCCGGCGGCCGCGGGCGGGGAACCGGGGTGCGCCGCTTCCCCCACGGAAGCCCGGGCCTTAGCCGGCGGCGGGCGGGTCGGGCGACGCCCGCCTTCTGGGCCGGGGTCGAGGTCGACGTGTGTGCCTGGGGATCCCTTCTATGGGGTTGTGCTCGCCACCGCGTCCCCCGGCCGCCGCGCAGCCTTTTTATTCCCTTATTTCTCTGTATCCCGACAATCCCCCTTACCCCCCTCCTCCGGGGGATGTTTTATTCATGACCCCGCCGGGCTTTGTACGGGGGGTGGGTGCCTTCCTCCGCAGTTCGTCTACTGCTGCCAGACCCTGGGGCTGGAGCGGGGACGGGATCTCTCAGCTTGGAGGAGAAATGGCTGCAGGATGGACAAGGTTTTCCCATCCGGGCAGGCAGCCTGAGGTTTGAACAGCATCTGTTTGCTTTGGGGGTGCTGGCGTGGCAGCGGATCAGAAGTGGAGTGAGTCAGGGGGGTCTCTTGCTGCATTTCCCTCCTCTCGCAGGAGGGACGTAGCTAGCTGCAGTTCTGCCGGCCTCATGGAGAGCGAGCAAGTCACTGCGAGGCTTTCTGTAGCAGATTTTATGTGTATATGTATCTTCGCTTTCAGGGGTTCAGCAGCAAGCGTATTGCAACGCCAAATGTGTGTACGCCTGGCGGCACTTACACCATCACCGAGTTAACTGTAGATGTCAGACTGTGCTTGCACTGATGTGATGTCAGATTCGCAGTAACATGCAGAATTGGTGGATTTGGTGCGGGCTGAGCGTGATAGAGATGGCACAGACCGAGCTGGGGTGAACAGACTCAGTGAAGCCTCTTTCTTCCCTGGTGCAGGGCATGCTGTGTAGGTAGTACCCCGACAAAGGCAAATTGTAGGGGCACTGAGATGATTGTTAGATTTGTGGATGACTAGCTAGGGATTATTAGATTTGTGGATGACTAGCTAGGGATTATTAGATTTGTGGATGACTATCTGTGGACTTGGAGGAGCAGATATTTGTGCCTGGAGCAGAGATACTTAGCTTACTTTCTCTTACAAAGGTACTCAGATATGTGTTGGTTAGAGAGTCATTTGCTGATTCCTGTCTTGTCTGTAACTTCTGTGATGAAGCTGTCACCATGGGTATCAGTCAAGAGAATGAATTTTGTTGCATGCTGTAGAAAGCTGTCTGCAATTGGTAGGCAGTTTCATATTAGCTTCCAATACTGCCTTTTGATTTCTCATGAGCTGATCATGGATTGATGAACTAAAATTGAGAGATGCCGAAACATGTTCCTTCCCTTACTCAGTTTACCATTCACCTGCCCTTCACATTCCTCATGCCCAGGTTGGTTGGATTTCAGTTGAAAAAATTCTGGTCCTGAGTCTGTTCAAAGAAATACATGTGTTTTGATTTTGCTTTTCTAACTTGCTATTTGGTGATAGCCATAGGGCTGCATGTTTCTAAAGATCTACCATGTATGGGGGCTGGAGGTATTTGCCCTTTGATACGAGTGGAGTGTACCAGTACTGCTTGATGTTGTTTAACCTTTTATCATCTTAAGCGTTGTATGATGAGGCAGCTTGATTTGTTTAATACTTTGTAATGATGCAATACAATAATAATTCTGAATCTTCTTATTGTATGAAGAATCTTTAAATACTACTCTGTCTTGGGAGGTACTTCAGGTGTGTTTATTTCCAAGAAGTGGAGGCATGGATGAGCGTTGTTTGATATTATGTTTGTTCATTTTGGGGTGGGAGGACAGCAGTGGGTTGGCTCTGGTACTTTAAGTTGTAATTTATGGGTGTGACGTCATGCGGTAGATAAGCTTTTATGGGATCTGCTATGTAAATTACAGCCTTAGTTTATGTACGTGCAATTACTTGTTTTGAAAATCCATGCTGTATAGTTTGCATAAGAGCCTGCGCTGGAGCTGTGAATAAGATCTAGCAGAATGTGCTTTAATTGCGCAATATTGTTCAGCAGTTGAAAACATTTTGCTTCACCTTGTGCTTGCAGCCTGTACCAGGTGTGAAGTTACTATGTGCATCTGCATGCTGCAATATTCCATGATATGTTTTGTAGACAGCTGTGAAGGCAGTGGCAAGGTGCTTTTATCTTCTTCTTTCTCCAATATCTGTTTCATTTTCTTTTTGAAAAGAACCAGAGTGACTTCAACTAATCTCTGCTGGAGAGAGCAGTTTGGTTATTTAAGGCTGCTACAGTTTGTTACACAAGCAGATTAACAAAGGTTGAAATGATCATTCAACTTTGAGTGAACAAATTATATATATAACATCATAGATTAGGGCAACTGTTTGCGTCGGAGAGATATACTGCAGTTAGCATATTGCAAATATTGCACAAAACCCACAATGAGTGGAGACAGCAGTGTAATAAATAAGTTTTTGGTAAACTAACTGGGATTAAAATGTACTTACTATTGATTGTCTGTACTCTAGGAGCTTCTGCATTGTGTTAGGTGCTGCCTTGCGTGCATGGCAAACTTACTTTCAGCTTCATTTAGTTGACAAGCAAAGGCCTCAGCCAATGTCTTTGTGCACAACCCGATCATGCCTAGGGTGCTGTACAGGCTCTGTGCTAATTGCAGTGCGGGTGTTGGCTCTAGGAAGATGACCAGTGCTCAACTGGAAGCTTTTTAAATGAAAAAAGTGTAATTCCAGACGCATTTGCTGAAGCTGACAGCCCCTCAACCGGTCTATTATTAGTTGACTATTTCTTCTTGTTGTGGAAGCAGCATTGCTGCAGGAAAGATTTTTAAGGCTTGTCTCCCTGAATGTGCTCAGAGAGAAGGCGATGAGTTGCATTCTACACGGCTAAGGTCAGTGCAGGAGTAGACAGTACAGGCAGTGCTGGTGTATCAGAAGTGAGACCCTGCCAGGTAAGTCAAGGGGCAATATAGAAAGGGGATGGTGTAAGCCTGGGATGTGGGGGAAGTAGCTAGAGCACATGGAAGAGAGGGAGGTGTTTATTGGCTTTACAGCAGGGACTTCCCTGCATCTGTGCATGCAGTGCCGCCTCACTCAGACCCTTGTCTGCAGTTGCCGTGCAGTGATCTCGTGTGGGCTCTGGTTCTCTAAATGGACCGTGCTCTAAAAATACCATAGCACGAAATATGCCCACTGTTATTTTAGTTTGTAATGGTGTCAAGTGTTTGGGAGAAAGGAGGAATAATTGACTCCTGGCAGTCAGTTTTCTAGAGGCCTTTGTATTGGCCTGAAGCTTGAGCCCTTCCAACCTTCCTCTTGTTCTGTTCAGGGAAAGGTAAGACACCCTCGAGGATGCTGCTCTTTCATCCTTCAGGAAGATGATGGAACAGACTAAGTTTTGGATCCGCATTTAAAAATACACCGGAAAGGTTGGAGTTTTTAAAATTATTATTTCCTTGCTTTGTTCAATACTACACAAGCAGGCATCTAATTGCAAAGAGATTTTGCAGGCACTTGCAAATATTTATCACAATGCTACTGGCTGATCTTTATGCTGTATAACATATTTGGGACTAAATGTACACAAGCGCACCTGGGGTAAACCGGGCTCTAAGGAGGTGCTTTTGGGAATGAGTAATATTGTTAAGGCTGTATTATTGTAGGACATTCAGAAAGGGGATGGTGTGGAATGTGATATGCAGTCAGTAATTTTAAGGCTATTTCTTTTACTGGTGCTAGTCTACTTCAGCTCTGATTTATTAACAGGTTGGTATCTTGTTGTCTTCAATTTTATGTACCAAATAAGAACACTTATTCTTGCTCAGACTAGAGATCTGTCTAGCTCAGTATCTATTCTGATGGGGCTACTTACAGATGCATAGGAAAACTGAAACTACAGTTACTCTCCTCGTAAACCCTTCCAGCAGTCTTTGCTCTTTGGTCTGGCAGTTCTGTTGAGGCTGTCAAGGTTTAGCCTGGGCTGGCAGCAAAGCAGGCAGCCACTTGCTTGCTCCCCCCGTGGTGGGGTGGAGGAGAGAATCAGAAAAGTGAGAAGAGTTGTGGGTTGAGATAAAGTTTAATAAGTAAAGCAAAAGCCATACATACAAGCAAAACAAGGAATTAATTCACTACTTCCCATCAGCAGGCAGGTGTTCAGCCATCTCTAGGAGAGCAGGGCTCTATGACATGTAGTGGTTACTTGGGAAGACAAAACACCATCACTCTGAATGTCATCCCCCTATTCCTTCTTCTTCCCCAGCTTTATATGCCGAGCGTGGTATCCTATGGTCTGGGATATCCCTTTGGTCAGCTGTTCTGGCTGTGGCCTCTCCCAGCTCCTTGTGCACTCCCAACCTACTTACTGGTGGGGTGGTGTGAGAGGCGGAAAAGACCTTGGCTCTAAGTACTGCTCAGCAATACTAAAGCATCCCTGTGCTATCAACACTGTTTCCAGCACACATCCAAAACATGGCCTCATAGTAGCTGCTATGAAGAAAATTAACCCAACTCCAGCCAGAGCCGGTACAGAGTGTTGTGTATAATAGCTGCTGATGGATTGTCTTCTCTGAAAAATGCCTAATTTGTTTTGAGAAACTTTCTGGCATTAGTGTTCACAGCATCCTGTGTTAGTGAACTTCTGGTATAATCATGTCTCCTGAAAATGATTTTATTTTGTTTTATGGTTTGCCATTTGAGGTGCCTACCCTGTGATTTTCTCTGAGCTCTAGAAGAGTATTTTCCTTTTTAGATTTTCACACAGAAAATTATGTATGGGGATGTTGATGGGTCTTAGAACATATATAAAGATAACTGCTATGTATTTGCAGTAAGGCATGCTCCCAGCCCCATTTGCAGTCTTCTTTCATAGAAACGTACTGTTACTGCTGTTTCATTTATGTGATTGCATGAAAAAAAATGTTCAAATACAATAAGTGATGTGATTTCTGCAGATGTACATCATGCATGCAGATTGCAGTAAGTCTTGATTCAGAACGAGTCAGACAAGAGTTGCTGTGTGCCATGGAGTGACTTTGGCAGTGTTGCTTGAAGTTCTTACCAAAGTAATCCTTTGCAAGGTATGTGGTGCAGCATTTTTGGGAATGTGGAAGGATGCAGGTAACAGAATTTAAAAATTGTATTGAAGAGCTTGAAGTTAAGAAATACAGACTCCAGTAAGTGCAGCATAATGCAGTAAAAACGGTGACTTGGCACCTGAATTGTTCTTTAGGTTAGCTTTCAACATGGCATCCTGGACTGTTTCAGAAATGGGTGGGTGTTAAAAAGTTGTGGTTTAGATTCCGCTTTTCCTTTGTGTGGTAGGGAAGCAGGATCTTTTGACTGTGAATTGACGTACAGTACTTGCTTTTGTATTGGTGAGTGGAGTCTGTCTGGGTTACCGGAACCGTCTGGGTTACTGTTTATTATACTAGGCTTTGGTATTGGTAGTAATGGCAGTTATGTTTGGGGCATTAAAAGAATCTCTCCAAAGGTTGGTAATTTATTTCTTATTATGGCAGGTTCTGATAAAAATGAGAAAGATGTCCATGTTTTTAAAGCAAACAGAAAATCTTCATCTTGTAATTTCTACTGTTATCCCACTATCAAGCCTGTAAACTATGATTAAAGTGGACGGAATTTGAGCTTACTAGTTTATGGGTAGAATAATAGTAGAGATTGACCAGACAAATATTTTCAGTTTGTTTTAAAAATAGACACACTTACATAATGATGCTATATGCAACAACAATATATATATACATGGATTAGATCTCCCACAGAGTATTAATCCGACAGTGTGTGTGCTGTCACTTGCTTCTAAGAAAGATAATTCTGGAGTAAAGAGATGCCAATGCCAAGTGATTTAACTGGAGAATCGGTCCAGTCGTGAAAAGCTTTAAGGCAGGGCCCAGGATTGGAGGTTTAGAGAAATAGGTTTTTAAAACATTATGAGTTCTTAACTTGTTACCTGCATCAGGAAAAGCCATTGATTCTTCTTATAGAGCTCTGTCTGTCTGAATTGTTTGCAGAGGTTAATCTCTTAATGTGTGGCATATGCTTAGTAAAACTGAGGCTTCATTTTTGAGTGGAGTGCTATTGCTAATAGAAAAAACCCAGCCCCAAACCACTGAACATGTCTGAAAGCATCAGGATTACATCAAACTCTTTCCTCTTACTATTGAAGCAGCCTCAGTTTGGTTTTCTTCTGTCTCTGTACCTCTAGCAGAAAGTAATAGACTATCCATGAAGTGTGAAAAAGATAAGAAGCAAGTTCAAATGACATAGGTATAATAGAGGGAAAAATTTCCAGGATCTATATATACAGATAGGCATTTTCCCAAAAGTGTGTTAGTCATTGAGACCGTGACTATGTTGTTGCTAACCAAAATTCTAGCCCTGGATGTATCTATAAATACCATAGCCTCACCCCTTTGACTCTGTAAAATGATATGTAGCTGGAATAATTTCATACATCAGGACATGAAAGTACCTTGGTGAACTTGTGCTTTTATAATAAACAAGGAAAAGTTTACCCAAGTTGCCCAATAGAGGAGTTTATCCACACAAAGACAGTTCTTTATTCGGTGATGGGGAGGGACTTACCTTTTAGACTTTTCTCCTTAGGATTTTATCTCATCTCATCCCAACTTTTTATTAATAAAAGGAAGACAACTTTAATGTAATTATTCATGTTTGGCAGACAGACCTTTGCGTTTTAGAGTTGTGGCTAATTAGATTTGTGGAGCCTGTGCAATTTACGATATTGGACAGGGCAATTGTTTTAGCAGTAAGGCACAGAGGAAGGAACAAATTGCTCTCCTTTTTCTTACTCTGGCAGCAGCATTTTCTGTGAACTTTGCAGGTTTCAGGATGTGCTGATGGTGTGCCATTCCTGGAGAAACGGGCTTGTTGAAGTTTGCCTTTCTGTTTGGAGAATTCCTTTTAAATTGCTATTCAGTGAAGTTATGAATATTGGATATTTGCACATCTCCACTAGAAAACAGTCTGAACGAAGAATCGGCTGGTAAAACAAAACAAATGCTGTCTTTTTAAGGGCTGTTAACAGGCTGTAAGCCCATTTCAGTTTCAACTTTTAGGGATGACTAAGATGTTTCTCTGTTTTGGCAATACGCAGATTGAATCCTGCTGCTTAATTTTGTCTACAGGCCTGCTTATCTGGGCTGCATCTTAAAGGAAATGCAGCTGATGTGTAATAAATGTACTGACAGAATGTGCAGGAGTTTGGTCTTTTGTTGCAGATGGATTTACACAGCACTCCATCACCAGGAAGCCACCTTCAGCAGCAGGGTGTTCTCTGAAGTAGGATGTTTAAAGATGTGGTTTGGGCTACTGATTGTGGTCAGCCATGTGATGCTGGAGGAGAAGATACTGTTCCTTTTTTTCCAGTGCAGTTGTACTTGTTATATACACACAGTAGCTGTGGTCTGGTGGATGCCCACAGGCTCAGCTTTCTCATCTGAGCCTTTATTTTTGCAGGAATCTGAAACAGCAAAACTGAAGATGCTGAATAAGCCGGACTGAATCCAGGAAGCAGATCTATCAGCTCTCCCCTTTATCCACCGCAGAAATGCATAGAGGAGAAACTTTAAGTACTTCAGGGACTCTTTTTTATTAGCAGGTGAAAGCAAGCCAACCAGGGTTTTCTGGTACTGTCTCTGGTATTTTATCACTCAAAGACAAAAGCCAAAAGCATAGTTGTTTTTTCTTATAATTTATGTTTTAAAATTACTAGCTAATTTTCAGGTATAGAAGCCTATCATTTAAAAAGTGTCTGCCCAGTGCTACTGGAATGAAAATCAAAACCTCCCAGTGAACAACAATTTATGTTGGTTTTCCTCTGGTGTTTTTTTGTTGTTTTTTTTTTTTTTTTTTTTTTTTTTTTTAAAAAAAGAGCAAGCTGTGTCTGTTCTGCTGTGGTCATGTCAGATAAGGCGTATCTTTGAGGTTAAAAAGTCTTGATGCTTGTGGGAGGAGGGCAGCACTTCTTTCTTTTGTCTAGGGCATTGCCGCAGAGGATACTAATTAACCAGCAAACAAATTCAATTTGGGGGAGTTTGCCTTTGCTATCACAGTGAAAATGTTTTGTTTGGAAGAGCTGCACAAATTACACCCGCAGGATGATAAATCAGCCTCTGGCTGCCCCAAATCTTCCTGTTTCAGTCTACAGAAATATGTCAGGAAAGCTTTTGAAATGGCAACAGCCAGTCTGCATGTTCTGGAGCAGATTGTGTACTGGAGACCATGGCACAGCCCTGAGCAAAGACGTCAGCAGCTAGGAGTGACTGTCATCCCCAACACAAACAGACAGACTCTATCAGCGTGACAAACCAGGGAAGAGTGATGCAGCGCTAATGGGCAGATCATGATAGTTGTCAGCTCAGAATATAGGGTTTGTTGTTCTTGCTCAGTGACAGGACCTGACTCTGAGAGGTGGATTTTCCTCTTACTAGCATTATGAATCTTTGATGTTTTGGCAAGAGTGAGACTATTTCCTTATTAAAAAAAAAAAGAAGAGTAAGAGGCTTCAGGCTTAGTAACACCATTTAGGAGAATAATGAATGCTTAGCCTTGTGAAGCTATGTTTAGTTGTACATTTATTTGGGGATTTTTATAAGCATAATGGAAAATTATGCACTTGACTCTTCACTGAGTTGCACTGGAATTCAAGGGACCTAATTTTCCCAAGACTATGAAAATCCCAGGCTTTGTGGTTTATTTTTGTTTGCCTTTACACTTCTGTGCTAGTCTCTGAGCCTTTCTTCGTGCACAGCAAATACTTGGGTGCTGCAACAGAAATAGTTTAAAAGCCAGTGATTTGAAAGAAAAAAGGCTGGAGCTTCTTAGATGTCTGGGGACTGGATGAAGTAGGATTAATTTGGCATTAGGGCTGAAATTTGTGAGAGAAGCCTGGTCAAGTGACTAGCTGGAGGGAGGGGTGGTTCACGAAGTCAAAATCACTTTTTTAGTCAAAGGGAGATCAGGGTGACATCTTCGTAGCAGTGTTTTTTTGCCTGGCCTCTCCCACCGGCTAGCTATCACGTACTTCCTCTGCAATTGCTTGGCATTCTGCAAGCTTATGTTTTACAAAAAAGACTCTGGAAGTGAACAGCTTTTCAGGTCATTAGAAATTTAATACTACAATTTAATGAGGTTTGTGAGTTACCTGCAACACAAATAACAGTGCTGATGACTGCTTTTCAATTATTAATTTTTGTATATCATGTTGTTGGCCATTAAGATTGGTTGTCTATGCAAAGTGGTTCCATAAAATGCAAATTATTAGCTTCTATGTGGGTCAGAAAAGATAGCATACTTGGTGTAACTCTTGTACTTAGACTCCTTTGTTAATTTAATAATTTATGTGCTGGTTACTCTTAGCAGTGTCAAATGCATGCATGAATTCTTGCTGAGTGTATATAAAGCATTTCAGCTTTGAATGATGACTGCAGAATTTGGCTTAAAAGCTATTTCTGGGCCATGGGCACAGCCCAAAGCTGGGGGACGTACATGGCTGTGCTGCTGGGATGGCGTCAGGGTGGAGGATGACTTAGTCACCCCTGCAACTTCCTTGTTGCTTCAGAAAGGTAGTGATTTATTGCAGTTCTGTGTCAGCAGTAAATAGCCATCCACCCGGCGCTGATTCAGCCACTCCGAAAGTGGTAGTTAAGGATGTGCGCCTTGTCTTTGCTGGCTTGTCCCTCCCAGCATCGTTCCCACCCTTCGGCTGCGGAGGGTGTAAACAAATGTGTAGCTTTTCCTCCCCCGTGGTTTGATTGCTGTCCAGGCGGCCTATGTGAGGCTGTGAGCAGAGATCATGTTCTTGCAGATAGACGCGCAGTGTATGCCAGCATTGAGATTTGGAAGGCGTTCCTGTTGAGTCAGGGAAGATAGGCTATGCAAAGCCTGTGGGTTTTGGTCTTCTGAGGGCACTGAGGTTGAAGCAATAGCAAATATGACAGAATCAGCACATAGTGCTGTTGCTGCTGGGTGAAAAATAGGTCCAAACCCTTCCAGGCCCTGCCCTGGCCTTGCTTTTGTAGACAGAACAGGTTGGGCAGCAGCACAGATCCAGAGGAGACTACAGAGAAGAAGCTGAAGTTCATCAAGAACGTTCATTAAGCATGACAGGTCGAGGGCTCTTGTCTTTTGGGGTTTATGTTGGCTTGCATTGCACAATGAGGAGTTTCTTTGCTCCTGTTACAATTATTGAGAGTAAGACAAGTAGTTGTTCTACTGCTGGCTTTCCCCTGCTCCCTGCCCTCCAAAATGAACCCTGAGGTGCCAAAACCCGCCAGTCTAAATAGCTGATATTGAAATAAAGCGCTGTATATCAGATACAGGAATGATCCTACCAATGTGAAAAGATTGTGATGGAGAATAGCATCCTAGTAGCAGTATCTTCCCCCTTCTTTTCCATTCTGCTTTCCCAAGAGCTACTGCTATCCTGAGAAAGCACATAAAAAACCCACTTGCTATTTCGTGTTAGCACATCCTTTATCTTTTTAGGTAAACAGCAGGATAATTGTTGTGTTCCTGTATTTTTTTGCCTTAAGCCAAATGCAGAAGAAACAACTCTCTTTTCTGGGTATTTTTTGCATCAGCGTACGCTTTGAAAAGGCACATAAGAGGCTGCTGTTGGCTGTAATTAGTGTTAGGTGCTTCCTGAGACATAGTCTCAAGCACTTTACAAGCAGGAGGAGAGTTTTAATGCAGTGCTTGTGAAAGGCAGAGGTGGGATGACAGGTAAATTAACCATGCCAAGGAAACTATCCCAAAAAAATCTGCAGTGGGTTTTCCAGGCATGTGAGGTCAGCTCCACTTTTCATCTTGGTTGTGACTGAATATCCTCAAGAATGAAAGCTACCAGTAAGAATGAAGGTAGCCCTGAAGTCTTCATGGCTTTACTCTGGTTGCTACTTGGTGAATTGCTCTGACCTCTTTGAGGGCTGATTTTCTTACTAAGTTTGTGACTTCTGGGCTTTTTCAGATGTTCAATTTCCCATTCCTTTCTTCCCTATCTATAATTTTCCATTCTTTCTCTTTACCTGCTGCCAGCTCTTGTGACACCTCATGAATGTTCCTGAATTGTGTTTTGAATTGAAACAGTTTTATTGCTTTGAAAGTAGAGTATTGGTTGGGTGTTAAAAGAAAAAAGTAGCATGTAACCTTTGCAGTTGGTATCCATAAGGTCTCTTGCAAGAGCTGAGCTGAGCTGCTGTCTTTGAGAATGCTGATCTAGTCTCAGTGCTGAGGGGAATAAGACAGTGTTGAAGGAGATGCAGGGACCTTTCTGTGTCTTCAGACTGCACGACTGGTTTTGTGTCTGTATTTGAACGCCGAAGAAAAGATGGAAAACAGAGGAGAGGAATTAACTTTCGTCCTTGAGGAATTATGCCTTTTGGTGGTAGGGGTTACAAGTTGGCTTACCAGATTCTAGTTCATCATTCCTACCAGGTCATTAGCCAGCATGTCTAATAGGTTCAAGTATTTGGTTAGTCACCAGAGGTACTCTAGGACTAAGTTTAAAACTAATGGAAATTACTGTGGTCTAAGGTGCTGTGTTTGTTGTACTTACCTGGAAATTTAGGAGTATACCCTTGGTGCTGTGTACATCTGTCTTTAGTAATTCCCCTGGTTTTTATACTGTTTGCTGCTTTCTTATAGATCTGTACCAGAAAGGCTGAGATGAAGTGAGTGCCCAATATTTTAGGGAATATTGGGAAGCAATATAAAAGGGAACAAGCATACACCAGATAATCAGTTTCAAAGCATTTGGTAAGGAGGAAAAAATTATGTGATTCCAGATATTGCTGGAATAGCAGAAAAATGGTGTAGTGAATGGTATACCAGGAAGGGAGCTGGAAGACCACAGCTGGGAGACCACAGACAACTGGAGTTGCCCGTTCAGATTCCTTGCAGCCGTGATGGTATCTTTGTGGCATGCAGTGTGATAGGACTCTGATCTTGTTCTGTGCCTTGTTGTCAGAAAAATAAAAACAAGGCGCTTTTCTCAGCTTTGAAATTTATTTACTTATTTTTAAGTAGACTGAAATCTGGATTATTATTTTTTTAAATCCCTTGATCAACTTGAACTTTAGGAGCTTAATTCTGCTCTCACAGCAGATTTGCTTTTCAAAAATTTAAGTTCATAGTTATGAAGAGTATCCTATTGCTGTCTATGACAAGTATTAATGTTCCCAGTTCAATCCTAGGGCTGGGGTGTCCGTTGCTATTTCTTGATGGCTTTTGTAGCTGCTTTCTTCCTGCTTCTGGAGGGTGAAGACAGTGCTGATTGATTGCAGGTTTATATTGCTAATAACTATACACAAGCAATTCTGACTCATTGGTCATGGAAGACAGAAGTACAATCAAATATTGTGGCTACACTGATTTGTTTACATATAGGGAAATTATGTAAATGTCAGCACAGATTATGTTTAGCTCTTATGTGCGTTTGCATTCTATACCCTGGGGTCAAAACTGGGTACTGCTGAAGTCATGGAGAATTTTGTTGTTGAGCTTAGCAAGTCTAGGATTTAGCTTCTAAATGTTTAGAGGTACAACGGTTTTTAATACTGTTGAATGCTGTAGAAGGATTCTTGTGGCTTTAAAAGCCATAATCATAGATGTGTGAAAGGACAAAGCTGAAAACTTGTCTTTCTGGCTTTCTGATTGCCCTCTTTAGGAAGTTTGCGCCTCCCCTGCACATCTGACTTTTGGTTGTCACCCAACTTCCAACTCCCCATCACCCCAGTCCTTTCGTACAATCCCAGCCTACCTTGTATAGACTGGAGCCTGCAGGCAAATTTGGTTTAGTTTGGGCTAAAGAATAATATTGAAAAAGAAGTTCAGACTAATGCTGGCCATCATGATGCCCAGCAAAGGACATATTACATGGGCTTTCTCTTAGCACTACTGTCTAGGTAGAATTGGCTAATTCTTTTCATTTGAGGTAGGAGCAGACCCTAGGTATGTTTTTTCTGGGTCATTACCATCAAGAGCTGTTATCAATAAGCAGAGAAATGGTATGGTTCATAAATGTGTTAACCAAGGAGGTGGCAAGGTAGAGTGCTGGAGGTGAAATGTGAAGAGCTAAGCATCTGATGGCACAAGGCTGGAAAAGTAGCAGGAGAAAATGAGACAGAGACTAACAAAACCAAAAGGCACTTGCTGTTGAAAAGGAAATGTGTAAGACCACATGCGTGCTTTGTATTATTATCTCAAGGTGTGTGTTTCAGGGGTCAGAAATGATCAAATGCTTCTTTCTTCTGTTCTTATGGTGTGTATTATGAATAAAAACTTTGAGTATATTGTCAGAGCCAGAGCCATTTTCTTTAGGTTGCAGTGCAGGATGCTGGGATTCATGTTGTTTTCCTTTTAGAGGTAGTGCAAGAAATGTGAGACAAACAAATAGACAAGTGCTCAAAAGCAACAAGAAAAAAAAAAATTGTATTTGACTGGAATCCATTTCATCATGGTACCTTAACTATAGCTAATCCAGGAGTATGTCTTTTGGGGAGAACCAAAGGCGAGGGCAAAGTTTTATGGATCAGCCTTCACTTGTTGAACCTGAGATGGGGCTTGATAGAAGAAATCACAGGCTCATTGTGGCACTAACATACTGTTGGGACAGAGGGGGCAGCTGCTGAACCTGCAAACACTGGCTATGGGAATACATTGACTTTCAGGATTTCAGTAGCTTTTACAGGTTAATGGTCCTGCTAATGCACCTGCTTTGTAGGATTGATTGAGCATTGAGCCTTGCTTGCATTTCTGTTTTACTTCCACCACCCTTTCTATCTTGTGTTGTGCAGCAGACGTGCAAAACCCAAAACAGCATGAATTTCTGTGGCGTTTCCTGTGTTGGCGCACAGTGTGTTTGACAGAAATACTGGCAGGACACCAAGGAACAGGAACTGTCTTGTAGGCCAGCAGATGTAATGGAGGTAAGGCACTGTGCCTGCTGCAGCAGGGCGTTGTATCTAAAACCAAGTGCATTAGTGCTGATTTTGGGTAGGGAAGTTTGTTTATGTAGTATATGTGAAGTCCTAGGCAACATAAAACTGCGTCATGGGTGTCTTTGGTATTGGTTTAACATTTTAAAGAGTCTTTAAATATATAATGGTAAAAGCTTAAACTTAGAAAAATCCCACCTTAAAGGTGCCTCCTTGGTTAACTTTACTTGTAAGTCAAAATGATTCTGTTATGGAGCTTCCTTTCACCAGCACTAACACCATTTCCCATTTCGGTTTACTTTTCTTAAAATTGCCCTCCCCACACTACTAACTGTGTGTGTTGGCACAAGGAAACTCCTGACGAGATCAGGTGTCATTCTGGGAAGCGTACTTGTGAGTTTTAGCAAGCGCCTTGGCTTCCCAAGGCTCATAAGGTAGAGATGAGCAACCAAGGCTGAGTGGGGACAGGAAAATGTACAGGAGAGCCTGATTGGCAACCCAGTGCCATGATGATTGACTAATGTTGACTTGATGCATTGCATTTAGCACAACTTCAGTTACGTCTTGAATCAAAGAGGAAAAAGTTGTCCCTATACTTCAGCTGGGGTAGGAGTGTTGCATGGTGATTTCAGTGTTTATTTGATCTGTATTCCTACACCCTTTCCTAGGTTTCCACTTCTGGTTTCTGTTGTGTGCAGGACGAAATGGACCCTTAGTCCAACCCAATGTAGTTGTTGAGAATAATTCTGCATTGTCAGCTTATCTTTAGTCTGTTTGGGCTTGTGGGATCTGCATAGAATGGCTTGGGGGACCTGCATAGAATAGCCTGGGGGACTGGGAGGTTCCGTGAAAGGCTTTCTGAAGAAGCAATTGCCTCTTTGTTTCTGTACTTTCCCTGTTGAACTTATTGGATAACAACAATTCTGGAAAGCAGAGGAATATAATGAAAGCTTGATGTCAAAATTAGAAAAAGGCCTGCTTCTGCCACCCATATAAAAGCAGAGGGCCATAAAGGTGGAACTTTTTTTGTGTGTGCTGTGCCACTTGTCCTTTGGTTTCCTCTATGTGAAATGCTATAAAAATGCAAACCACCTCTACACAGTACATGGGGACAAATGAGCAAGAGTTCAGCGTGACTGCAGAGTATTTTCCTTGTTCATAAAAAAGAGCACCTGTTCTGTTGGGTTGCAAGGGGGGGGGTTGCCTGTCTTTCATTTCTTTTACAGTGTTTTCTTGTCTTCCTCTCAGATGAGCGCTTAAAGAAGTGCTGATACTTTTGCAGTCTCCAAGAAATGATGGATTATCATCTGTGAAGGGGCTGTCTAATTGAAATAGAAAAGTTTGAGCGTTATGTCAGTGCACTTGCTCCTTGAATGTTGTTGCTTGGTGATTGATATATGAATGCTGTTTAATAGGAAAACTCATTTTCATGTTTATACACCTAATAATTTGTTTTACTAAAATCCCCTTATTTTTAGTCTCTTTTAAGCCAGTAGAAAAATGAACTTAAAGTTGATCGCTTTTTTTAAGATTGCGCTTTTCTCCCCCAAAGTCTGCAAGTGCATTTTTCACGTTTCCTGCCTCCTCACCTTATGCATAGCCAATCAGAATACTTGTTTTAATCCAGATTTAACTTTTATAATAATTTAACAGTGTATTCTGTTCTCCATCAGATTACTCCTTTAGCTGAAGACAGCATATAATTACAGAAGTGATTAGGCAGCAGCTCATTAAGCATAAAGGGTTTGTAATGTCCAGCCACCTGAAATGCCTCTGTTCTTTAAGATGAGTCCGAGTACTGCAGCCTGTGACTGCATGCTGTCCTTCAAAGCCCCGTCCTCAGTTTTAATTGCCACTAGCCCTGACAGGGGTTTGCTTTCAGTTTATATGACAAAAATATATGTAGGATTTGTGGATTCAGTCTTGCCTTTGTGCTGGGTATGCGGTTGAGCAAGTGTGAGTCTAGTGCATGATTACATCTCTGCTGTTTCTTTTCCGTGTTTCTGTCTTTCAAACAAGTTCACATCAGCCTTTTTTGCAAGTGAATGTTTTATAAGCCAAGTAGTATGTATTTTTATTCATTTGAAGTGAACGCAAGTGAAAATACAAAAGACAAATGCAAGAGTATTAAGAAAATACCTGTAATAAAAGTTCTCCTTATGTGAATGCTGTTTTAACTGAATGGAAAGCACTGATTATTTCTGTGCGTATGTGTATACACACATTTTTTCATTACAGAAGCAACTACATATCCCTTGTAGTGATATTAAATGGTGTTTGGGTATCAAAGTCAGCAATGGATGGCCATCTGCTGCACACCACTTAGATGCAGGTCTGTGGCTGTAGACGCCCGTCTGCAGCTCCCACCCATTTCTGCTGCTCACCCATTACCATGGAACTATGCAGGATCCTGTGGTTAAGATGAATTGCGCAAAACATTGATTGCTGCGATACCCATTTCGCTCTTAATGCTACTTAGTCATGGTATCCGCTGACGCAAAAGAAATTATATACTCTGTACAGATGTGAGATCAGTAATAATATAAATGCACATGCTTCTGTAAACTCTAATCAAAAGCATAAGTGTCCATAGCATAATGTATGCGTGATAACTGAAGGTGTATTTGTAACATTAGTAATAATGTTTATCATAGCTTTTAAATAAGTAGCAGTGTATATGGAAGATACAGCAGGGCAGATTGCAGCACAGGCCAGCAGTACCAAGAGTCCCCTGATGTCCCTGAAATTAAGGTTGATGACAGAGACAATACCTGTGGTTCCAGGTTTGGTACCTTTAGCATGTTCTGACTTCATTAGTGATTTATGTGCAGACTGAATTGAATCACAGTGATTATTGTGGTGTCTGCTCTTAAGGAAGTGTGTGTGAGTATGTAAAGACTTCTGGAGAAGCAGGCGAGTACAAAGCAGATAGACCGTGACAGCAGTAAGTGCTGGGCTTAGGTTTGGTTTCTACTGGCTCCTTTTGCTTTCCCTTGCCTTGTGCACCAAAGACTCTCTTACCCTTAAATTTTACTTTGCCCCTTTTTATGTGTTAATTGGCCTTTAGTCGAAAGATGTTGCTGCCTAACCCTTTAGAAGTGAAAGCCAATCTAAACATGCAAGTGTTGTATGCATTCAAGCACTTTGTCTAGGGTGATGTTCAGAAACAGCTGCAGCAACAAATCTGCTTGAGCATCTCCTGTGGTCTGGAGCTTTGGAAACCCATCTTGATTGTATTTTCAGTATCTGCAGTTGCCCTGCTCTTGGTGGCTTTTCTTTCTCCTCTGACATCTTTGGGAGGGAACAAACTTCAAGCAGAATAAGGTAAGTGAAGATTGAAGTGAATATATAAGCAATACTAGATTTATTTCACTGACAAATAAAATCACCACTTGGTTTCTGTGGGAGGAGCATTTGCCAGAGACTTGCCAAATACTTCAAAAAAGGCGCTGGAGAATGTTAAACTCTACAGCATTTCATGGGAGTTTTTTCTGTTGTTTTCAGTAATGACTCATCTCCAGAATGATCCATCCATTTCACTATGTGTATGTGGAGAAAAAAACCTCTGACAAAGGTCTTGAAGCCACCTATGAAATGCAGTGTCCTGTTCAATTGTTAGTTAAAGCATCTGAGTATCTTAAGACCTTAGGCAGTTTGAGGGTTATGCTGGCAAAAAATGTTTGTAATCAAATATTGCTCACTGTATTTTTTAGAGTGTGGGACAAGAAAGAAATAGTGGCTATGGACAGAGGAAGAAGCAGTAAGAATGATTTTTT
>WYDI02030401.1:66593-86204 GCA_009867235.2 Psittacus erithacus
CATCTGAGTATCTTAAGACCTTAGGCAGTTTGAGGGTTATGCTGGCAAAAAATGTTTGTAATCAAATATTGCTCACTTTTTGTTAAACATACTGTATTTTTTAGAGTGTGGGACAAGAAAGAAATAGTGGCTATGGACAGAGGAAGAAGCAGTAAGAATGATTTTTTTTTTTTTCTGGACAGACAAGATTGTGTGTTTGTTTTTTTTTTTTTTTTGAAACCTTGGGGATTGTTAGGATGTCAGTTTTTCCTTTCTGTATATCACATCTTTGGCTAACTGACCTGAAAGCTAAAGGTCAGCATTTAAGTGTGTTAAATGCTTTGATTCCTGAGGCAGCTTTTGAGGAGGCCAAGGGCTTCTGTCTTGATCTTCCTTCTGTCTCTACTCATCCTTTTTTGAAGGCAGCAATGAATACAAAAACAGGAAAGGGGAATGATAAAGTGTGGGAATAAAGCAAGTGCTGAATTAGCAATGCCAGAAGGAAATGGCTTTCTGACGTTTGCTTCTGGAGAAAAATAAACTGGAGGTGAACTGACTTGAAATACTTCTGAAAATGGAGTTCTCTCTCACGCCAATTTTTTCTGTGACCTCTTTCTACAATTTTTTCATGCAGTAAAGTAGAAACAGTGCCCATTGTATTGGCCGGATACTGGCAGTAGTGTTTTAGCAAATGCCTATATATATATATGGACTAAGTTATCTATAGGGCTTGTTAGCATGTCATCTGCATGCAAAATAAAGTGATGATGGTAATGGAGGCTTCTTAGAAATTGAGTGAAGGACTTGGAATCTTGTGTGTTGTGCTTCTTCATGTGGAAGCTGCTGCTTTTTTCCTTCAACCCTATTTTTCTTCTGTTATCATTTCCCAGATACTGTGCAAATTGGAGTGATTTTTTAAATGTGTTTTTTTTTCCCCCCATAATAGTCCCCCATGGAATTGCTAGGAAAATACAACTGTATTATGTGGCAAAATGTAACGTGGGATGTGGAAGCCTGTTGCTGCTTTACTGTCATTTCAGAGCTGCAGAGCCTGTCCCAAGGGTCTGGGCGGGGACTGTCTTGCAGGGTCAGATGTTGCATGTGCTCCTTTCATGTAGGTTCTGGGTGGTCAACACAAATGCACTTTGACTCTTCCACCTGGCATGAATGAGTTGTGTCCTTTGGCTCCTTGTCTTCAAATGAGTCAACCCAAAAATCAAAAGGACCATGGTTTGGAGGAGGGAGGAGGGCATCTTGTGAATGCTGAGGACAATGTCATTGTTGGTCAGAGATTTGAAGAAACTGAGACAGGGCTACCGCATAATTTTTTTGCTGTTTTCTGGATTCACATTTCAACTGGAAAAAACCCCAAACTATCTCACCCGTGTCTGGGTGAGAAGAAACTGTTATTGCAATTCCTTACTAAGAGAAGTGTCATCCAGGGGTCCTGCTTCTAGGCATATTCACTGTGAGCATGGTAGTTTTGTGTGCTGGTCCCCAAGCAATGAGGAGCTGAAGTATGGGATATGGGCACTTGTCTCTAAGATTTCAGAGCTCTGATGGAGTAAAGAGCAGTGAGATCCCAAGAGTAATATGCAAGAAAGGATGGTTTTTAGACAAAAGACTTGGAAGTAAACCACTCAGCATATGTCTCTTCTATCTTTTGATGTTTATTTGGCCCCATGCAGATTTTCCTAGAGATCGTCACAGTGATACAGGCAGGGCTTTTTTTTCTTTTTTTTTTTTTTTTAAGAAGCAGCATGGTAGAAATCAGGAAGAAGTGTTGTATTCAACTGCAGTTTGACCTGTATCAAAATAATATAGTATGTCCTAAAAAAGAAGCACTTTCTAACAAAAAGAAATGAACCATTGGCAATTATGGTAAATGTATGGGAAGCTATGAAATTATTTATTAGGAACAGTGTATCCTCTGGGTTTGCAAAAAAGTTCTGGTTTTAGCAAGAGAAAGCTATCTTTACATGATTTAGTGGTTACCAAATGATTACAAGGGAGCTTGCTTGAATAAAATACCTGCCAGTAAAAATGGAGAAGATCATTTGGGTTGCCTCACTGGGAATTTACATTACTTGAATTTAAGTAAATGTATCCTACTTTGTGCAGCAACTGTGAATAATGACTTGTGCCATATCCTCATTGTCAGCTGTGGAGAAGATTGAGTAGGTTGGAGGTAAATTCCACACTTTCCTGTCCAGCCCCAAGTGCCTGTCTGTTGGTCAGGAGATCTGAGACAGGGTGCCTTTTCTCCTCAAATTGTGGATATGAAGAAAGCTTTCCAAGCCAGACCTCTTCCCATGGTGACCACTGAAAAATGTGCTTTGGGAACAGATTAGGTTGTTACTTTTTTGCTTTCCTTTTTGTTTTCATTGTTTTCCCCACAAAAAGCATCCATTGTTTTTGAGCAGTTTTTTTTTCTCTCTGACATCATTTTGCTGTTGTTTTGAAGGACGTACGATGCTCCACTCGGCAGTGTTCAAGACCAGGTTGGAGGTTTTGAGCAACTTGGTCTAGTGAAAGGTGTCCCTGCATATGGCAGGGGGATTGAAAATGGATGATCTTTAAAGTTCCTTCCAGGTCAAACCATTTTATGATTCTGTGATTCTATAAGATGCTTTTTTCCCTGCTTTATCTTAGGAAAAATTAGTAAGTTGTCCAGCTGATGCTTTTTTGAAGTTCATGAAGCACGTGAAATAGTGGCAGAGCAAAACCATCCACCAGTGAAAATACCTGATCTACAGAACAAGATGTTTCTGGGGAAAGTTGAGTAATGCTTGATTCTATTTTTTTTTTTTTTGTTTTGCTTTGGTTTCTTGGCTTCCAAATCACTGTTGAAAAATACCTGCCAACTGTAATTATTTTACTAGAAGCTTACTTCAAGGTCTAATTTTACTGGAAGCCCGAAAGAGGGGAGGAGACCAGAGCTGGAGGATAGCATCTGATGTTGAGTAATGGCAATGTCAGACATACTTAAGATAAACAAACTTGTTAATAAGTTAAACACACAATGCTGCTTTTCACCCAGCATGCTCAATTGACTCCATGGAAGTACTCACAGCAAGCTGGCCATTTTGCTGCTGGTCCAAAGGCCTTTGCTGGTGGATTTGGTCATCTTTCACCAGAACCTGTTGACAAGCATGTAACTTTGAGCCTGTAAGCTGGTTGTGGTTGAAGTGTGTGTGTTTTAAGTGCTTTGGCTGAGAAGAAAATCAGTACTGAGATAAGGAGATGGAAAGTATTATGTTGCTTTAAATACTAACTTTTCTTAGTGGGATTCAGGTTTGTTGTTTCTCATTGTTAAATACTCACTGTCATGCCAGTATTTCTCCATCAGGGAACCTCTTAATGCAATTCTGACATTTCTAGATGGGTCTGCTAACACCTTAATTGCCCAAGTTTTCTCTTATGAAGAGGAAAAAGGAAAGAATGGGGGCAAAAAAGAAAATTTTTGGTGTAAATCACCCAAAGACCAAGCTGTGCAGGCAAGTATTTAATTTTCACTTCTTTCCATGGCTGGAGCATCGCAGATGTGCAGGCACAAAGAGGTAGCTTGTTGTGAGATGGGTGAGTTACATCTGATGGCTTTGTGTCAAGTGAAAAACCTCATGATTTATCTTCACACCCAAGAGGAATGATTTCAGAGGAAGCATCTCTTGCTCTTACAGTTTGAGTTTTCTTTATATGATTCTAGTAATCCCTCCGCAGTTCTCTGTGTTCAGGCTGAGCTGCATTCATACTGTGGTGCACTTCTGAAATGTTTCTGAAATTGGACAGACGAACTGATGGATTCAGATGTGCTTTGTGTGAAGTGTTTACAGAGAAGAGGGGTTGTGGCAGGAGGAGTTAACTTTGTGTTTTAATACTATAGGCAAAAATGCTTGGGAACAATGCAGTGGGAAACTATTTTCATGTTGTTCTCAGGGGAAAAAAACAGACATCCAGTGTGCACTGGCCAGGACAGTGATGGTGCTGGGCGCAACTCAGTTTTATAAGTTGCTGTGAGAACGAAGAAGGATGAGCAGGTTACATGGGGAAACAGATGCTCTTCTCCCTTACCCACTTTTTCTTAAGGGGCAAAACCCCCTCAAACCCATAGTGTTTCTCAATTTACCTATTGAGAATAAACTTGAAAGGCATTAATAAACCACAGGGTTTATCTGATTTGTCTGGTTAGGCAAATCAGCAGAATCTGTTTGAGGAAGGAGCCAGAGAGGATATCACTGTCTTTCTTTTAAATTTCAGGTAGAATCTTAAAATTATAGGTTGCTGCAAGTCCCCTCCAGCATGTTGCATATAATTTATGCACCAAAAGCCTGTCTAGACTCTTTACCAGTTGTGTTTATTACATACAGCATCAATCACAGCATGTCTCTCCTTGTTGGTTTGTATATATAAGATTCATCCTGATCTTTCTGCATCTACCTTTTCCCCATAAAACTCCCCGCAAAAGGTTTATTCCCTTTTCCCCATAAAATTGCTTGTCAGGAGGCTGTCAGTGTCCTATGCACCCATCTTTGTGAGCATGGTGCATTTTGCTGATGCTACAGACTTGCTGCATTGACCTCAACTGACTGGATCTGCTTTTATCTTTCAAGATGAGGATGATTCATTTGTTGAGGGGCTGAAGGCTGATCTATTTTAATCTGGAACCTGCTGCAATTATGTTGTCTGTTTGCCCATATGTAAAATGGGAATTGTGGTATCCTCCATCTTCTGAAAACCAGCCTGAAACGAGCAGCATTTTATAAGGACTGGACAACAGTAGTCATAGTATTTACCATTAAACCTTTTCTGAAATTTCTGGTGGGTTCAACAGAAATCAGATCAGCTTGAATAAGAATTGGAAGTTGTCTTCCGTTTGACTTTGTACTACTATTTGTTTATCTTGTTGTAATACTTTAGTGATAGGTGTTTTGGAGGAGGCTGCTCTTGCTCCATGTTTACAGTGTCCAACACAGTGGGATTCTTTCCCTGCTACTCCTGCATCTTACAGATATTTAAGTAATAATGAAATTTCATGCAGCTCTCTCTTTCCTCTCCCACACAAACTTCTTTAAACGGATCAACTCCTCCTTTCACCTGTCTTATCTGAAACCCTGTGCATTGTGCTTAGAATTGTTTTGAGCTTGTCACAGCTCCCTACTACCTGTTTGGTAACCAAAAACACTGTTCACTTACATACGGGTAAATCCTTTACATTAAACAGGAGCAGAAACTCTTTTCTGTGTTCTGAGGACTTCAGGAAAACTTGAACAACAAACAGCTTTCCCCTTTTCTAAACACTGAAATGTTTACTTCTTGTCTTAATCTTGCAGGAACACCCTCCGCAGAACATGTGTTTAAGAAAGAGGCAAATCCAAAATCTGTAGACAAGGGATTAGAAAGTCAAATCTCAGTTTGAAAGGTAGATATATTTATTCTTTGCATTTTCACTTGTTTACAATAGACACAGCATGGGGGTTTTTGTCTGTCTGTTGCTGCTTCTGGAAGTAGTTTGCATATTTAATTAACAGCTTCACATTTGAATTATTCCCCAACAAATTCTTGGTTCCCATTATTGGTCTTGTTTTTTTCTGCTGTCTTCTGAAACTCTTCAAGTACAAGAATTAAACAAACACTGGAGATCTTGTTTCTGCAGACATTTGCAAATGCAGCCTTCACAGCATTAAAAGGCTGAACAACCGCGCACAATTCTCATTCGCTTTCTTAATAATTATATAAATGCTGGCCCTTCTGGGACTGAGTACTGTGAAATGTAGTATGTTGTCTTGCACATCTGCATAGAGGTTTGTGAAGGAGCTTGTTTAATTTCAGATATCATTGACCTGCCTGGCAGTGCTGTCACTAGTATTGAAATAAAATATTGCCAGTGCATTTGAATTATGCAGGATGCTGATTTTCAGGAGTGACTGAAAGTAAAGGCTGATGGTGAGAACAATTGTGTTTTGTGTTGATTTTTTTTTTTTTTTTTTTGGAGAAAGGAAATGTCTTCCTTTCTTTATTTATAAACGAAGTGCATGTATATGAAAGGTGCTGATTTTATTTGCATTTTAGGACTGGAAGCCTACAAAAGCAGTGATAATTGGCTTTACTGACTTTTACCCCTCTGAGTGAAAATACCGCTTTCTTTTTTGTTTCCCCTCCAGTTGTGTTCAGGTGGTGCTCTGTGAAAATTGCGCTGCCTTTCTCTTCCAGACTCATGGAAGAGCAGATCTCTCTGTTGCTGGATGTTTTCCCTGTCCTTTGCTGCCTTTTTCCTTCACAGCCTTGAGCACAGTTTTGCTGATACATTACTCCTTGGCACTGCTGCAATGTGTGTTTGATAGTCCTGGTTCCAGCTGTAAAGTACAGGTAGTTCATGGCAACTATTCTTGTTCATAGAAGTTATAGAAGGGGCAGGATGCTCGGAGCATAAATCCATGTTCCTGACAAGCCTGGTAGTAGGATTTCCCAGTGCAGGCTGATAAATGTGTCATCACGACCTGGATGCACATCTCTGTGTGTCTTCATCTGGAGTCACAGCCCATGAAATTGAACTCATTGTTTTAAAAAATGTATGTGGAAGGGGATGAAGAAGGGGTTAGGCATCTAACAAGAGGTCTCCCCACCTCTCTCCAGGGAAGGCATCCTCACAGTCTTGAAAAAGGTCTTGCCCAAAACTGTCTTATGTATCTGGAGTAAAACAGAGAAGAGCCAGGGTACCCCTTGTGAGTCTTGCCAAGGATGCATAAACTGATTCCACTGTTCAGACCATCCTTTTTAACAGGAGTACCCTGCAGTAGGAGGCTTGTGTGGTTTTTAAATTCGTAACAGACACAACATGGAGTTAAGATTGGTGGGGTTTTCTCCTTGCTTGGATTTTAATGTTTTCTGAATTGTAATACTATCCATTTTTAAACATATTTTTCCAGTCTGCAGTCATTTTCCTTCACTGAATTCCATGCTTGTAGACTATGTATAAATGCAGTATTGTCATTAATGATGAGTAGTGTCCTAAATATATTCATACACTGTTTTTGTACATCAAAAATGATTAACCATTCCAGAGGAGTGATACTTCTTTAGTAAGAACAGTATGGGAACATGCTCCCTCTAAGTACTGAAGGATGCCCTATTGAAACACAAATGCTTGTTAAACAACTGCAGGAAGATACATACATTTTTTTAATTTAATAGATGAGCTCATTTGAATGTTTCCCTGAGGGAGTGCCACTTCAGTGAGCATGTTGGTTGACTTGGATGAATTAAAACACTTGTATTGGAAAGGAAGCCCTATAGAATGTCGTGTTGAGCAAAGCTGTTGAAAAGTGTTTGTAAGTATTCAAATTGGGTTTTTTTAGCATGGATTCACTATCATAGTAAAGTTTTGGAAAAGGCAGAAAACTAAAGTAATCCTTGATCAGGTGAATAAAAGTGCAGTAATAGGTGTTTATGTAGTCTAGCCAATGCTTCCACTTTTTTTTATTTCAAAAGTTTGAGGAAATTGAAGGTGATTCTGTGTATTTCTTTTTCTTTGCCAAATAAATATTTAAGAAGCTATTAAATATGTTAATATGCTGTATTACTATACTGTTCTCTGAATTTTATAACCTCTGGTACTTCAAGGCATACCTTTTCAAGTGAACCTGAGGGTTGTATTTCTCTGACCATTTGGGATCAGGAAATGTTTAACATCCAAATGTTGGTTTTGATTGTTTTGGGGTGTTTTTGTTTTTGTTGGGTTTTTGGGGTTTTTTTAAGTTAGAAATTTTGTAGTATTATCCTCCCTCTCCTTTTGCTCAACAAACCCTCTTATTGCTGTCAACAAACACTTTTTGCTTGTCTCTAGAATCCAAATGCTGCCATTGTAGATCCTGAATGGGCTCATACCACAGCTTTTGAGGTAGCTTTGGGAATTTGAAAGGATGTTTAATTTGCAATTTCAATTTATCAATGTGCAGAGTTTATATTCTCTAGTCTGCTTTCCTGTTACATGTTTGCTTTTCACAACTTGAGTGCCTCTGGCTCTGCTGTTGAAGTTACAGCTGTTTTGTAAAGGAGGGGGCAGCTGTTTCTGTTTTGGTGCCTTTTTTTTTTCTTTTTTTTTTTTTTCCTAAAATACAAATTATCTTGAAAAATGGAAAATGTGCTGAAAAACTCTTGTATACCATTATATGCAGATATATCTCTATATAGGGCAGCCCAGTAATTTTTGCTGAGTCACGGCTTACTGTATTAGCACTGAAATCAGTGTTATTTCCAGTAAAAGTGCTTTCTTATTTTATTAAAAAGTTATGCCTTATACATTTCAGCAGTGATAACCAATTTGGTAATTATTTTCATGGTAACTGTTGACTATATAATCTCATACTTCTTAGCTCATGAGAGATTAGTTATAAAGCACAATGACTAAACTGTGCTGCTGTGATGCCTGGTAGGTGTCATATTTTAAGATGATGTGTTAAAGCGTGTTTTACCTTGTCTGCTAAAATTTATTTTTATTATGGTTTACTGTTTTGATTGCAGTAGCATTGACACCTTTAACTGATGCTCCCCAGCTATTTGCTCACCTTCAAGTATACTTGGAATTTTGCAAGCTGAACAGGATATGATACTTTCCCCCTGAAGAATTTCTACTACAAGCTTTTTTCTTGGCAGAAACCCAGCTTTTTCTTAAAAATTATATCTGCAGTTATACAATGAAAAAAGCTACATACAGTTTTTTCTTGATCTTTGTTCCCAAGTCCTAATTATATAATTTGTATGAAAACATTGGACTTCAAATGCAGTGTGTTGCCATTTTAAAGGATAAATGTAATGTACTGGTGTTTTTTTTTTTTCAATGCCATTTTAAAGAAGTCATAAGCAAAGTAGTCTAACATGTACACAATTCTGTAAGAACATTGTTCCTAGGATAGCCAAATCCCTAAGCTTTGCTTTGATCCAGAGGATTAGCGGAGATTTCCATTTTTGCACAGCTGATTTTTGGGCTGTTAAGGATGCACAGAGGAACCATGTTTTCATGGGAGAGAGTTGTGTAGGAGTAATATTGCTCCCGATCCTGCTACATGTGTGCGGTCCTCCGCACTGGTTTGCACAAGCTGTTTGAACATTCATCTTGAACTCAAAGAGCCCTTTCACTGTTTAGTGACTCAAGAAGATAAAAGCCCATCTATTTGATGACCCAGGCTGTCACTTGCAAACCAAGCTATGTGTTGAAGCAACTGTATTAACGCTAAGGATTTATAGTGCAGCCAGTTATAGGAGTCAGTACTAGTCTAATGCATTTGGGTGGCATTGCAAGGAAACGTGTCTCGTCACAAGGTTGAATTGGATGCTCTCTGGTGAAAGCAAGGTTTTTCTTTGCCTTTAGTGAAACATTTGAAGTGTTTTTTGCCAGTATAATACAATTCTCTATAAGGGGAATCCTTAAATCCTAGTGGAGTTACTCTCTTGCCCATGATGTGTTAGGAGAGAGTGATTTTTACAGGGTATACAGTCTTACAGAAAAAGTCTACCATGTAATAACTCATGCTATGATAAGTGGGGTTGGTCTCTTGTCACACACCTGTGAGGATGCTTCTAGGAGAACAGTTTGATCATGATGAAAACTATGGTGAGCCAGGCTACAGGGGCACCAAAAAGGGGATTTTCAGGTCCAGGGAGTAAAACCAAATGTGAAATAAGACATTAGTGGTATTTAGAAGAAGATGGATGTTACTATGTAAGCCAACAACATCTGTTTGTAGGAGGAGGACTGATTTGTATCATCTATTTACACAATTCAAATTGGTATTTACAGTATAAATACTCGTAATTTGCTTGTAGCATCTCTTCTGGTGATGTTCATAAGGAATAGAAGAATCATGTTGAACAAAGTCAGGGTTGTCCAGTGAGCTGTGTTTTTGGAGGAATTTTCTTTTAGGCCAGAGCTATTTTAAATTTAAAACCAAATAATAAAATAGCATTGAGATAAAGAAATGTTTAAATAAAGAATAGGAACTGTCTCAAAGGATTATCGAAAACATCATCTGCTGTCTTCTTACATCACTCAAGAGCTTCAGCAGTGGTATGGATGTGGTCAGCTGGATCCTAGTCTGATCTTTCTTCTACTCAGGCAACTGCATAGGATATAAGCTGGAGTGGGTTTGCTTAGCACAGGAGGTTTTAATTTGATCTTGTTTAGTACTATGGTTGCTCTTCATCTTTATTGTGTGACCCCAAATCAGCATCCTTTGTTAGACATTCACTGGTACTGTACCTAATTAAACAAGTTATATGACACTTGTGGTTGTTAAACCCCATTTTTGTAAATAAACTACTTCCAATAGGGCCTTACAGTCTGAGCAGTTGCAGCTCTCCCTGCAGGTAAGAACCAAAGAGGTTTTTTGTGAATATTTCTTCATCTTCTGGAAGGACTGCTGTTGTTAGGGACTAAATCAAAGAAATTAAAGATTGTGAAATATGTGTACTCAGAGACAAATAGTTTTAGGTACAGAGAAAAGTTGTGTGAGAACTGTCAAACTCTGCATGTTCTTTTGTTACCTAAGGCAAGATATAACAAGATTCTGCTCAGCAGATGAGAGCAAAATTTAAAGCAGGTGTAAAAACAAGCAAAACCCTTTAATACCTTTTTTATGATTTCAAGCTGAACTACCCTCCCACTATTTTACTAGAAATAACTGTTAGTTATTTTCTGCAAGGAACAGGATAGATAATATTTATGAATGGCATGAGCAAATTTTCTGTAATTTTATTTTTCATGTATGTTTTTTTTCTATCCACTGTAAGGTGAAGCTCTAACAGTAAATCTCTTTAGAAGCCTACAGTTAGGTAAGAGTATTAGTAATATCTGAAACTTTCTGTAAAGTAGCTCTTTACCTCTGTAGGTTTCTTAGAATATACTTTGTGCTTGTTAATGCTTTAAAGTCTTTGGTAGCTTTCAGAGTTAAAAAATTTCAATTTGCATAATAAGGATATTGTCGGTTCGTAACAAATGCTTTGTTTTTAATGGTAAAAAATCCCAAACCAAACACACCCCAAACTTGAAAGCAGTACAGTGCTACGAGTAGCATTCTTTGTGGCAGACACCAAACTGTTGCTCTTGGACAACTGTGTTTTAATTAAAACCCCTATTGCTGTTAGTTGCAACCGAAGATGTTTACTCTGTGCAAGATGTATCTTAACACTTAAATCTGGTGCGCAGCCAGCCTTTTAAATAAATTAACAATACTTGACATTTTTAATCTCATGTTTGAAAACAGCATGGCAAGCATAACCTTAACAGGGTGCAGCTGTTCCTTTGCTTGGCATAGTGCATCTGGAATTTTGCAGTGATTTCATGTCTTTTTCTTAATCTGAACTATCAGAACACAACTCGGCAGAGGTGGCTGGCTGTTGCTTGGCATCAAGAAGAAATTACATAAATTTGAAGGCTTGAGTTTTTTCTGTAAAAAATGAAGCTTCCCAGGTTTACTGAAAATGCATCTCTACTTGCTGAAAGTCCCCTGGTGCAGGGAGTTTGATGTGCGCGTTACAAGTGTTACGGTCTGTTCCTCCCCCACCCCATCTTTCCTAACCTACAACCATTTCTTCATGTCTCCTTGGAAGACAGCTGCAGAATAAAAAAATATCCTACTTTAATTTAGAAATGCCGTGCAATATTATTATTTTGGGAAGGAGGTCTCATTTGGATTAATATCAACCAAGGTCACTTGAGGTTTAAGTTAAAAGCAATAAATAAATGTAGCTTTTATAATACGAGGACATATTTAAAACAATACTGAAAATTATTTAGAAAAAAAAAAGCAATTTTAGAATACGTCACAGAAGATTGGTTTTAAAGCTTGCCGTACAGCAATTCTAGAAAGCAGTTTTGATGTTTAAGAGGACTAGAGATGTTTTCTGTCCTCAAAACCAGTCGGCAGGAGCCCTAGCACTGAGCCCTGTTAAATTTGTTTGACCTGGGAGAGCCTGGCACCATGGGAGGAGGAGGAAGAGGTAAGGATTCTTTTTAGGAATCTTGTTTTTGAAATACAAAGATGTGTGCATTGTATCTTCTAAATATTTTGTTTCACTTTATAGGAGATAAATATTTATGTGTGTATGTGTACACACATATATATGTATATATACATGCACATGCAACTTTGTAACATTTTCATGTCTAAAGGAATTGTGTAGAGGAGAGCATGAACGCATTCAGAGGTGCCTGAAAATACACTGCAGGAGCTGTGCTGTTGCAGCCCGTGCTGTGGAGTGTGATTGTAGTGCATCTTGTGCTTGATCATTCGTTCTTAGCTTTTACTAGATTTGCCTGGTTTATCTTGGGGAATTGGAAGATACAAATTTTCCTCTCTGAACCGAGCTTAGAGGTGCGTAGGGAAACTGAAGGTGGCTGGGTTTTTACCTCTAACAAGCAGTACTACTTATGAAACATCTAATGAACTCTCATAAAATGTATAAGGAAAAAAACAGAAGCTGATCTAGAGCTTTGAATCCAGTATTTTTCTAGGCTGAAAAGTCAGTCCAGAATACTCCTTGAAAACAGGAAATTCAGTTAACTCTTCCCGTGAAATAAATGGAAATGTATGGACTAGGTGTGTGAGGCCAACAGAAGGTAAGCCAAGGGGGAAGAATATATCGCCTTCAGTCTAGGGAAATATGTAGGAATCAGGATTGTTTTTCAGTCCTTGCTCCGTTATTGTATTTGAGCCTCCTTGTGCAAAATATGAGGCCTCTTTACAGGGAAAACATTTACTGATGGGGCAACTTGTGGAATTGGAAGTTTAGCATTGAGGTGGATGGAGACTTAATGAAGGGATGTTAGCAAGGAGCTGTCTGGTAGCATAAGTTGACAGCGTTGTTGTTAAAGATTACAAATTCTTCCCTCTTAAGGCATGCATCTAAATGTGCATATGGAGTCTTTCATGCTAAGCATGAAACATTAATCTTTGTAAGTGAGATACCCTGGCCTGTAGAAATTGGAGAACAGGAGCTGCAGCTTGGATCTACTAAGAGCGCACAGCAGCAAGGTGCTTGCAGGTTTTTAATCAGAGATTGTATAAGAGATAGTCATAATATGCAAGAACTGTCTTGCATATTATTATGCCACATCATGACAGCTCTTCCAACTGTTTTCCACTGACTAAAACTTGCTATGAAATGGTGCTATGCCTTCAAGAGGGGTTTTTAGAAGTTGAGAGAGCTACCAAATTGCAGTGTACCAGGATAAAGCCTGGTAGTAAGTTCACTGTTCATATGTATGAACTAAGTGTGTGTGAAGGCAATCATAAGAGGTAATCCTGATCACCAAAAGAAAGATTGAGTATCTGTTATATTTGATCTTGCTATGTAAGTCATAGAATCATAAAATCATAGGATGGTTAGGGTTGGAAAGGACCTTAAGATCATCTAGTTCCAATCCCCTGCCATGGGCAGGGACACCTCACACTAAACTGTGTCACCCAGGGCTCTGTCCAGCCTGGCCTTGAATACCACCAGGGATGGAGCATTCACAACTTCCCTGGGCAACCCATTCCAGTGCCTCACCACCCTCACAGTAAAGAATTTCTTCCTTATATCCAGTCTAAACTTCCCCTGTTTAAGTTTTAACCCATTACCCGTTGTCCTATCACTACATTCCCTAATGAAGACTCCCTCTACAGCATCCTTATAAGCCCCCTTCAGATCCTGGAAGGCTGCTCTGATGTCTCCATGCAGCCTTCTCTTCTCCAGGCTGAACAGTCCCAACTTTCTCAGCCTGTCAAGTCACTACAAATTAATAATTTTGCTGTTTTGATTTAGGTTTTGTTTTATATTTTAATATGCAGAACGTCCTATAGTAAAAGATGAAATAAAGGCAAGAAATAAAATATTATATGCTAACGTATCTTTGTGTTATTTTTTGTCATGTTTTCACAGTGTTTTCCAAATCCCAAAGATAGGTTGTCATTGAGCTGTCTACAGTAAAGCCTGGGTCACAGTTGTACTTTATTGCCTCTAATCTGTGTTACCTTGTGCTTGTCAAGATAAATTTATTCCTCTATTGGACAGCTTAATTGTCTGGCTCTTCTCTGGCCCCTTGGGATTTTCCAGTTTTCTCTAGTCTTGATTAATTTGCCCGGTGTAGTGCCACCCATCACGTATAGTTCTTCCATGGCCACTCTTTTCCAGAGGTGTGGTTTATCTCTGTATTTAGTGAAGAATGCTGATTTGTGGATTTGTTTGGTTTGGTTTGTTTTTTTTTTTCTGAAGTTTATTGTTATGTGATTGAACACGAGTTAATGAGGACTGAACGAAGTCAAACAGGCTGTAGAGCCGCTCAGCTCTCCTGAGTGAAGCTCTTATGGAGGAGTTATTTCCTTGTGCTGGCAGTCAGTGAAGCCTTTTAAGGGTAAACTTGCCCTTAAGAAGATCTTCCTTCTTTTCTCTCTGGCATACCGGGTGACTTTCTGAGGATCTTTACAAATGACTTGCCAGGGTTTTGCAATAAATCCCTCCAAGATGCTGTCACTGGCTTTTTGAGTGTTCAGATATGTGACATTTGACTTCCATGACTGAAGCTAGGTTAAAATTTTTAGATGTAACATGTTTCTGTAGTTGTTTTCAAACACTATGATGAATTCTGATTTTAAACAACTTGAAAAGCTGATCAATCTGTAATTTTCAAGGTTGTTGCAGAAAGTTTCCCACTTCTCCCTCTAGCTAGCTTGGGTGGAAAATGGACTATTTTTTCCCTGGTAAATTTTGACTGAATAAACCATTTCGTGTCCCTGCATACTGGAGAGTAGAAAAATCTCACAGGCATTCTCCGCACCTCAGACACTGCCTGTAATATACCCATTAGCTACCAGCTGGGCAGCGGGTGAGACGTGAGCAGGGCAATGTATTTATTTTATGTCTTTGTTTATTTTAGCAAATCAAACCGGAATTTGTTCCTGGTGAAAGTGAGGTTCTTGCCTGCAGTCTGCTAGCCTGTTTTGGAGCCCCTTGTTTTTATTCCCAGATGTGCCATCCCATGTCATTGGTATTCCATGAGGGTGCGTGGCCGCTCTCAGGGAGTGAAATCCTTGGGGCTCAGGGAGGGGGAACCAGGGGGAGGTCTCCAGCCTGAGCTGGCTTTTCACTTGCAAACCACCAAGGAAATCTGAGTGCTGTGATGAAAATACAAAAGTGGTGGATTTTGTCGTGTAAAAATCGGATTACTTGCTCCCCTCCTTCTGATAAAGTCTGCTGTACTCTGAAATGCCAAGCTTGGGTTTTATACACAATTAAAAGACCTGTTAAGGTCCTTCTCTGTGTCTGTACTTTGGCTTACATAAAATCAGGTTCCTCTCCCCTCCTTTCTTTTCCCTAGTAAGGCACTTAAGCAGCCTTAAACGAAGATTAATATTCCATTAAATTTTGATCAGTTACATTATAGATTGAAATGTGCTGGTCACATGCAGATTGATCTTCTGTGTCAAATAATAGCAAAAATGAGTACTTTTTTTCTTTTCCTTTTTTTTTTTTTTTGAAAGCCACTATACCTACAGAAAGGCTTGTTTGCATCTCTCTCTTTTGTGATCCATGCATGCTGGGGAAATGAGTTATCCAGAGTGAAGACATGAAGCCATTGGTAAGCCCAGTTTTAAACTCTGGGCTATGTGAGCATCCACATCATTCCCATCATTCCTGCTGTCATATTTCAGCTTAAACACTCATTTGTCCTTTGAATTCAGAAGCCTGTGTAACATCTTTTTATTGCCTAAGAAGAGGAGAAACCAGGCTGACAGGATTACAGCTTCTGTTAGAGCTGGTGCCTTATGTGCCTGATGGCTGGCAAACGCCTGAGGAATTGCTGTTCCTGGTTTTGCATCTTGGCTGTATTCAAAGTTTGATCTCTGGTGCTTGCTCGAAAACTGACTTTTTTGGGATGCTTGGGGGCAGTTATTGGCATTTGGTAATGAAATCCAAGTGACTGCTTTTGTGTGCCTTCAGTATAGAGCCTGCAGGTAATCAAGGCTTCCTACCCCCATTTCTTTTGCAGCTTTATTTCTTTATTGGGTAGTTGTTGATACTTGTTATTTTTAACCCTGCATCCACAACTGGCATAGGCTGACTTAGCCCTACAAAAGTCACCCAAGTGATGTGATTCACATCAGCTGAGGACCTTGCAGAAAACAAAGTTTCTGTGTTTAATTTCTTCTAATTTCTTTCAGCCAACTGGGCTGTCAGAATAAGAGAGTTGCTAAGCAACTTCTTCCTGTATTGCCATGGCAGCTTTTTGTTCCCTGGTGTTTTGGGAGGACTTGGGAGGGTCTCCTCCATCCCAGCAAGCAGTTGATAATTCACATAATCTTCCTGTGAGGATGGTGTTGATAACACAAAGCTGATTTTACCCAATTCCTTATCAAATTGCTTCTCACATTGCTTGGTTTCCTCTTGAGTTTGTATGGTAGTGTTCAAAGCAAGCTTTCCTTGCTCCATCTGCAGACTGCAGTGCTGTGGGGACTTGGTGTATTGAAAAACCTCTTCCAGGCGTAGCAGTGGCAGGGTCATAAATAGAAAAGCCACAGGTTTTATCAAACAGCAAAATAACATGCTGAGGGAGTGTTATGTTATGGCAAGCTGTTTATCAGAATAGAAAGTTAGAAGATTTCTAGGTGGAATGTCCTCATTTTTTAGTTTTTGTTTACAGCATATTTGGTAAATCTGAGCGTTTAGACTTAACTTCTGTGTTAGGAAAGGAAAAAATATGAAAAAAGAAAAATTTAGTTTTTATTTCAGTATGTTTTAAAACTTGTCATGCTTCCAAACAAGTGATGGTCACTAAGAGAATTTCCTATGTTGGTGCTGGTACATTAGCATGTCACTGAAGGAGAAGGTGTAGCAGTGAAGGCCTCTGCATGCACAGCAGCTCTTCGTTCCACGTTGTTCTGCCCAAAGCCTTGAGGAACCAAAAATACTGTCTCTTTCCTTGCCTTTTTTTTTTTTTCTTTTTTAGCTTCAAGCTCTTGCATTGATGTTCTGGATTTAGTCTCGTGTTTCAAAGATCTCAACTTCATCTTGATGCAGTATGGTTTATTTATGAGCACTGACATATGTATTAAAAGATTCACTGTAGATGACAAAACAGTGTATTTGTCATGTAATTTTTTAATTATAAACATGCGATTGAAGAGAAACAAGAAGGAAGAAGAATCCTGTTATTAGCTTCTGGGCTTGGTGCTTTTCCGCTGTCTCTATTCGAATGATGTTCTTTGCAGTGGGATGTAGGCACCTTTAAATAGTCTGTTTAAAATATAATTGGTAAGTGCTCAGCTACAGTATCATAATTCAGTTGCGCAGAATTTGTCTATAACATGGGGCTGGAAAAATACAGTAATACTGACTGAAGGATTTATGGTGTTTTGGTACATACTGCTCTGGAAGCTGATTTTCATGAGACTGTGTTTGTCAGTTGTCTGGCAATGTATGATTTACAGGTGCTATAAATGATGCCAGCATTTACAGTTACGTTGCTTTGAGTTAAATGCTGTTCTAGGGAACTGGACTTGGTTATGTTTTTTCTTAGAAATAACATTGAACTAGCTTTCAGTTACAGGCTCCTTGCTCAGTTGTGACCATCTACATTCCTGGGCTTCGGAGGGAGGTGCACAATCCGTGCAGGACCTTGTACATCACTGGTTTATATTTTGGCACCATATAGCTGCACTGTTTAAAAGCTGAGTTTGTGTGGTGCAATCACATGCTTGGCAGGGGGGAAAAAGGGATGGTTTTATTGTGTATGTTTTTAGTATTGCAAAAGGGAAAACCAAGATTAGAGGGCTGGATAGAACTTGTGTGTGTTAGTTCAAATTTTTCTTGGTGCTGCCTTACTTTAAGAAAAACTCCCAATCATTAAAAAGACATGCAGTGATTTTTGCCTGAGGGAGGACTGTGGCAGACCACAGCCAAGTGGGCTGTATATCAATGAGCAGGTCTCCTGCAAAGGGCTGAGATTTGCTCTGCCTTGTTCTGTTCTGATGTGAATGTTTTGTGTCTTTTAAGTTTCTGGTAAACTCTGATTTTGAGTGTTAGCTTTTGGAGAAGTACTGCAACTTGAAATAATTTGATTCCGCTTTTTTTTTCTTAATATAAAATTCATTGGATTTTTGAATTTAGTATTGCATTCAGAACATAATAAAAGCATATCCAAGGCAGCCTGGCTGCTGTTAGAGTTCATAAACTTATTTATTTTTCTACTTCTGAAATGAAATCCCTGAACCTAAAGTGGGGAGAGGAAAGTTATAAAGATATTGCAGAATTTACTCTCAGGAAAGCAGCCGCTATTTTCATGCACAAAAAGTTAAATGTGGGAGTAAAGGGGCCAATGAGCTTAACATTGTACAGCTGCTGGTTGGCTGACTTTTAACTTTAGATGCAGCTGCGTTGAAGTTTCACTGTCACAGGGAGTCATGGACCCTGGTTGATGAAATGATCCTGATGGACCTGATGTGGCTGGGGATGGTGAACCTGCAGGGCTAGAAACAATTTAATTCAGCAGGTTATTTCAGTTTGGCCTTACTGGACATGAGGAGGGAAGTAGCAACAAAATAAAGAAGGAACAAAGATAAATCAAATTTAACCAACACTGCATCTTAAGGTAATAAACATGCCAGGCTAAAGGCTTTGAAGAAGACGATACAGCCATATGACATCTTTTTAGAGAGTTCATCAAAAACCAGAAATGATGCTATGCTGTTGAGTAGAAGTACTATTGAATTGTGATGGTTTTCATGTAGTTTCTGTGCAAATATCAGCAATAGGTCAAAATATTTGAAGTTTGAAGGCTGCTGAGTTGGCTTTAGCAATTCTTTGTGACTGCGTGGGTAGTATGCAGAGGTACGTGTTCCTTGGCTCCTTACTGCTAGTGACAATATGTAAGTAACTAAGTTCTTAGTTTAGTAGACACTGAATTGAAAAGGAGCAATATTTGAGCATTTGAATTATAAATTAATTGTAAGGAGAGTTCATGATGGGCAAAAGGAAAAGGAGTCAAGGTAGCTTGTGGAGGGCCAGCACAGTTCATCTATATGAAAGGAGACCTGCTTGGAGCATAGCAGAAAAAATTGGAAAATACTTTTGAATCAGGATTGTCTTTCCAGTTTCGAGATTATGAAAACAGTACAGTAGGTGAAATTTCCACATGTCTATGGATATGCCTTCTGCCCTTGGATGTGAATAAGAGGTCCAATGTGGACCAGTGGAGAGCTAGCCTGGGTGATGCATTTGCATCCTCGGAGGAGGAGCTGAGCAGGTGATGGCTCTGAGGATGCAAATGTATGCAGGATTGGAACAAAATAATATAGATCTCCTGAAGAAAACAGAAATATGGATTACAAAAGACTGAAAAGACTTTAAAAAAGCAACAAGGACATGAGTACGTATGCTGTTTGGCTGCAAATTGAACAGTGTTGCATTAACATTATGAGAGACATTATTGTGGGGATCTGTTACAGACTGCCTGATCAGGAGGACTCTGGATGAAAAACTCTATAGACAGATAGGAACAGCCTCACGCTTGCAGGCCCTTGTCCTCATGGGGGACTTCAACCACCCTGATATCTGTTGGAGGGATGGTACAGCCCGGCACAAGCAATCCAGGAGGTTCCT
>WYDI02030405.1:3106-108164 GCA_009867235.2 Psittacus erithacus
TCTATGAAGCCTAGCAGCAACCTGACAGCTGGGCTGTCTTTAGTGCATTATACAGGTACGTTTCTTTCTAGTAATTCAGCTCCATGCCAAAACTCATTTTTATCAACATTTCAGTTGGTGGTTGATTATACCAGATCACTGTTTAGGAAATGGTAGAGTTCCACTGAGCATTCTCACTGATGGGTTGGTTCAGCATGTCTGAAGGAATTGTTTTCTGCATAACTGTTCATTAAGTAGTTGATGATTGACTGGCAAGAGAAGCTAATGTTTTATATTGCTGGAGACATAGAATTCCAAGCTTTCATATGTTACAATGCCTTTGTTTCTGCTGATACTGTTTCTCAGCAACATTGTTAAATAATAATATAATAGAGATTGGGATGGATCAGTTCATTTATAGGCTGCGACTAACACCCATATAGTTCACCCGTATATAATCCATATATGTTATTGTGACTTGGTAAATTGTGGCTGATTACACAGCTAGTTAGAGCCTTGGAAAACTTGTAGTCTCAGCACTTATTGCAGTGCAGGGTAGTTCAGGCCAGGGTAAAACGTAGCAAATACTGCTCTATCAGTTGCTTTGTGTGTGTGTGTTTTCTAGGTACTTGTGGTTTATTTCTTTGGATACTTCAGATTAAACACAGATGTTGGGTACAAGTGTAAGGCAGGGGCATGCCTATTGATCATGGGTGATTCTTAGCAATGGCATGAGCTGTCTGGCAAATTTGCTGCATTACATACAGTTCTGAAACCTTAATGTGCTAAACGATTATTTGTAGCCTAAGGGCAAGAGTGCAGAGAGACCAAGGAGTGAATGACAGGTTAAATTGCAACACCTTTTACCAAGCACTTGGAGAAATGAAATGCTTGTCTGAAAAATCACTGTAGAAGTTCACAAATAGTTCTCTGGAGTTTTTCAGAACTAATTACTGGTGGACTGACTTGGTGTCTCTCATTCACTGATGCAGCTGAATGAAAATCAAATACATAGAGCTCTTCAGTCTCATCTTTGGTTACCTATTCAAAAGAAAATTATCAATAAGTTGATGGTGCAGTAAATAGTCCTATACCTTTATTGCTGACATACAAAGTATAATAGCCATGGTCGATTCACCTCCCAGCAACATCAAATTTTACTTCAATAGTGTAAAAAACTGCTGCAACAGATACTGAATGCTAACACTAAGCATCTGAGTTGAATTACCTGAGCTTAGGCACTGTTGGAATCAAGCAGAGAATCGTATTTGCAAGAAGGGGTGATCTGACTTGCTGAAGATCACTCCCTGATTGAAACACTTGCATGATTCTGCAGATGAAGAAGCAAACTGCACCTTTAATTGTTTCTAATTACCTGACTAAACACTAAGCCATATCTTTGAAATTTGATGTTTAAATTAAATGATCATTCTGCTCAACTCCTGCCTGCTAGGAGCTTCAGACTTATCAGTAAGTTTTCATTGACGTTTTTTGTCTTGGTTCATATAAATAGTTGCAAGGAAGAGTATTTCTATCTGAGTTTCCTTTATGACAAGTTTTGTCATCATTTATTATTGTGTGGAGGTGGATGCTGTAACAGTTTCTTGCTTTCTGAAGCCTCTTAATTCTGTATATATTTGAACAGTTACTCTTATGACTTTAATATACTTGCAAATTATAAGCTGTGTTTTGTTCTAGATCAGAAATATCTTTTCCAATTGAGTCCATTTGTAAACATAAGGCTTACTAGACTCTTCTGTAAATATTTGTCATGTAAAATTGCTCAAATGTGTACTTTTAACAAAACCATGCTATTTTATTGAAGTTTAACATGTGCTACGTTAAATACAAAGTGCTATTTAATTAGCTCAAGCTGAACTGAAAATAACTTATTGTTTGCATAATTATGCTTGTGCATATATACATAAATGCTTGTCATGCAACAAATACCAGATTTGCCACTATTCATATAACACTAAAGGGCAGAAGGAGGCTGCCTGTCAAAAGGCTCATTAAAATTCTAGCAACATTTTTCTTTGTTTGCATTCAAGTTGTATTTGAACACTGTATGAAAACTTGTTCAAGCCCAAGGAAGGAGTTTTTCTGTGGGTCTTTTGTTTGGTTATTTGAAATCCATGTGTTAGAATGCTGTAATCATTTTTCTTCGTCATCAGAGCTTTAGTTTTCCCTCTCGAGTTTTAATTGCACGAATATGCCCAGTTAATACTTGAAATCAAGTGGAGTAGAAAGACTGTCACTATTCTTTTCCAAGTACAAAGCGGTGTTTTCTTATTAGAAAATCTAGTCAAAACAGAGGTAAATCTTGTGTGATTGGCCTAACATGAAACTATTCTTGCATGTGCTCTGTCATCCACGAGTGGGAGGCATCATCATGTTGATTCATTCTCAGCTTTGCAAATGTTATTACATAAACATTCCAGGAAAGTCAAAATGGGATTCCCCATGCAGTGGTGGGGCATTCTTTGTAGCTGTGTTTGTTTTAATCTGTGACTACAAAAAGAACCCATAAGCCACTTTCTTAAGGACAGCAGATCTTGCAGTGAGATGAATAACTTAAAGACACTCATAAAGAAACATTCAATTTTAAGAGAGGCTTTGTTACGTAAGTGGATGAAAGTTTACTGTGAGGCTTTTGTTAGGAGAAATGCTTTCATCTTTCCAGGGCTAATAACCTCCATTATTTCACCATTCAACAGAAACTTGCAGAGAGGATAGTTTTTCCTATATACGGTATTCTCTAAAGGTAGGACTTGAGTACGGCTGTTGTCTCCCCACTCATAACAATATGTATCTGCCCTTTATCTTGCCTAGTCCAGTCCCAGCCAGCACCTCAAGATTCCTTGGATGAATTCATGACCGAAATAAAATCAGGATCTACCTTAGACAGTGTGGCACGAAAGAAGCTTCACTTGAGGTCCTTTGAACTGAAGAAAGAGCAACAGAGGCTGAAAGGGCTAATAAAGCTTGTCAAGCCTGCAGAACTGCCTGAGCTGAAGCCCCAGTAAGTCTTGGCTAAAGTGTAAACCAATTGCTTTTACCATTGTTGGTATCCATGGGCAGTTGTGCAAACCCAGTAAATAGGTTTCCAAACACAAAGGCAGGATGGCCTTCCAACCTACCTGGCCAACCTACCTCTTCAAAGAGATACTGTGCCTTTTGGGTGTTGCAGCATCTGTGGTTGAGGCAGATGCACCACAACACTGGAGTAAGATAAGCCCACACTGGGAGGATGAGAAGGGGAAAGGATTGGAATTGTGCTGTCAGCTTTTATGGGTTTTTTTCCCAACCTGCATCTAAAAGGAGCAGAGGAATTTTACAGGTACTATGTACAAGGTGAAAACCACTTCAATTCCATGAAACTTACCTGGAAGTCAAGTGTAGTACTTCAAGTACTGCCTAGCAGAACTGCTGCAGTTCAAGAGGGTGTGTGCTGGGTTCATCATTTGCTAGTGGCAGCTTAATTACAGGCTTAATTAGTTTGCTTAAATTGAGGTTTATCCTCCAAGTGTGTTTTTATATATGCATATATATTATATACATATGTAGGTGTGTGTGCAGTTGAATTTGAGGGAGTCTGTGATACAGGGTTTTTTCTCCTTATTTATTTTTTGCTTCCTGCTCCTTGGATGCTGCAAGTGAGAGAGGAATTAAAGGATTTTTATATATCCACTTCTAATTCACAGATTTTTTTTCATTTGTAAATGGAAGACTGGTTTGATACTATGTGCACTCTTTTCTTCTGTATCTGTTTTTTATTAGGAGTGGGAGTTACAGTCTGGAAGCAGAGAACAAGCCTAAAAAGGTTACCTTGCCTCTCTTTGGCGCAATGAAAGGAGGAAGCAAATTCAAGCTGAAAACTGGAAGCCTAGGGGTAAGTTTGTCTCATAAGAGCAAGTCAGAGGCTGTTTCTCAAACAGGTTCTCAGGCTATGGAGACTGTAGGTGGCAACTATGTCTTCTCACATGCAAGGAAACAGCATGGAGGTGCAGGCCTGTGGCAGTGGAAGGTGCATAGGGCAGCAAGCAGTGGCTGTTGGATGTTTGCTGCCAGCAGTTGCCATTCTTTGTCCTTGTACAGCCAGTCTCCTAGGCACAGCTGTGGTCAAAAGGCAATGAATCGAGTCGAGGCAGCCTGGGGGCATCAGACTGAACCACTGCTATACCTCAGCAGTTTTTCTTGATCTTATAGCTAAGATCATATCCAAGACTGATTCTGTTTCCAGTACCCTGTTATGAAAAGATCACACTCCTTGCCTATGGACTGGACATATTTTTTCATCTTCCATCTCTACTAATAACTTTTCTTTAAAACCTAGCTATTCTTCATCCTGAGAGTGTTTCCTTACCAGCTGTCTCTGACAGTAATGTGTGTGCTTTCTCCTGTAATGAATATCTGTGGCATCTACCTCCATTTATCGTAGCACTGAAGCACAACTCTTTCTCCCACAGAAGTTGCCTGTTAGGCGTCCAGAAGTCCCTGAAAGCTTGTTAAAAACAAAAGATGATGGACCAGAGGAGGAGGAAGAGGAGGAAGAGGAAGAAACGGAGGAGAAGCAAGAAATAGATACAATAAACAACGGAGCATCAAACATGGAAACAAAAGTTACAGCAGAAGAAACAGGAAAAGAAACTAATGTGCCTGATGGTTCTTCTTGCAATAACAAGAATTTAGAATCCCTTCAGGATGGTAAATCATTGGTTGTGTTTTTTTCCAGTAATGAAGCTGAGACTGTTGCTGCTGTATTTTTCAGAGCTCTGTGAATCTCCTAGTGTCTGAGACACAGGTTCTCCAGCAGATTTCTTTTCCATAGATTTCCCCTACGAGTCTAGAGTCTGTGTGTCAACAGCTGAGTTTAACATGGTTCCAGTTGAAACTCCCCTTGGCAGTCAGTTCTCCATGCTTTTGGTGAAATAGAAGAAATATCCTGCACTCACAAGCCAAAAGTTTGATGAACATCCTGGATTCAGCTGTATCAGTTACTTTTCTCCTTCTTGGTAGCTGGTGCAGTGCTGAGTTTCAGCTTTGGTTAAGAACAATGCTGATAACACACCAATGTTTTAGTTGTTGCTGAGTAGTGCTTAACTCTGATCAAAGACTTTTCAGCTTCCAATCCTCTGCCAGTGAGGAGGGGCACAAGAAGCTGGGAAGGAGCAGAGACAGGACAGCTGACCCAAACTAGCCAAAGGGGTATTCCATATCATAGCGTGTCATGCCCCATATATAAATTGGGGGGAGTTACCTGGAAGGGCAGATTGCTGCTCGGGTTGGGCTGTGTATCGATCGGTGAGTGGTGAACAATTCTCTCCCCTCGTTATTTCCCTTATCATTATTATTAGTGGTAGTTTTGTATTATACTTTGGTTATTGGACTGTTCTTGTCTCAACCCATGGGGTTTACATTCTTTTCAATTCTCCTCCCCATCCTGCCCAGAGAGGAGAGAAAAGGTGAGAGTGAGTGAACAGCTGCATGTTGCTGGGTTACTAACTGAGCTTGCACCACGACAGTGAGTCCTGCTTTCATTAGGTTGAGTTTCCGTATGGAAACAGCTACAATGCATTGTTGACAGGGAGAGTGGTGTAATAAGGAAAAAAACAGAAAGTCTGTGTAAAGCTTCAGATCTGTTTGTAAGGAGGAAAAATACTTTTAAAAGCGGCAGTGGAGAGGTATCTTCTTGTGTCTGGGGGGTTTACCCTCCTTTTCTATATCAGCTTGATGCATTTGAAAACTCAGTACTGATGTTTCTCAGTAAATGAGATGTTTGATGACAAGCCTAATTCTAACTTTTTGTCCTAATGCTGGAAAAGTAACCGGCATCTTGTAACTGGTCACAAGTTTTTCTTTAATGTTGTATTGTGAGGGACTTGGTACATGAAATAATGTGAAGAAGTTATTCCTGTGACAGATGCAGCCAAGAGTTCCCTCTTGTACTTTGTCTCAGCGATGTTAGTGCTCTGCTCAGCAGAGTTACTGCAGAGCGCTCATCTGGCTCTTTCTTTTTTCTTTTACAGGGGTTCCTTTTCTGCCTGAGCCAAAGGTACTAAGGAAAGAATCTCAGATGGGACCCTCACAAGATAAATCTCAAGGTAAGCACTAGAGTTTAGACTCTGTTGTACAGTAGCATGTTAGTTTAGAAACTGTTTAAAGAACTTAACTTTCTGTCAGTAGAAGGAAACTAAGCTTAATCTAGAGCCTAAAAAATCTAGAATTGAAACAAAAGATTGTGTTTTGGTTGCAAAGTGGTAGGTGTGTGGTGAAGACAGCTCATTTCCACTGGTGTTTCAGTTCTCTTTGCTTTTCATAGTCGTTAACTCATTTGAGATCCTTTGTTTAAAGAAGAAAGAAGTATGAGAAGAAAAATTATTTTAATTTAGAGCCTTAAACGTAATGCTCCCCACGTGCCCCCTACTCTCTTGCAGTAGCTCTAGACACTAGGAAGGACAGAACTAACTTCTATAAAGTGACAGATCTTCTATAACGTTAGCTAATAATCTATTAATGACCTAGGTGACCAGTCTATATGTGCACGCACACAAAAAAGATCCCCAAAATGAAAACTGGTGTGCTGAGCATAGAGGAGATCTATATGAATATTCTATTTTTTAATAACTCAGACTCTTCAGGATGTTATCCTGTCCTCGTCATCTCATCCATAGACTTTACGCCGCAAGAACCTCATTATGTCACAGATAAGTGGGAGAAGAACAAGGCCTATCTCTTCTGTATTCCACTCACAAGTTTTGGGGTTGTTTTTTGATATTTTTGAAAATGTGTGTTGATCCTCTGCATTTCTTACTGTTTTCTTCTAAGTCAGTCCCTGCAGTGATTACAGATAGAGAGTATCTTTAGAAAGTAAACATCTGCCATTAACTAAAGTGTGTTATAGAATACCAAATAGAGGACCTTACTGAACTGCATTCAGGTAGGTGACTGACAGTGTGTTAAGCATATGTTAATAAACCTGTGAAAAACAGAAGGATGTTCAGCAGTCTGAAGTATTAATTTTGTTGCAGTGAGCTGTCTTGCATTTCCTTTTGTACCAGTTTTTATGTAAACTTCCTACAAGCTTATTTCTGATACTGTTTGTCATTTATGATGTGTTGTAAACCAAATCTTTCTTCCCAGCATCTGAGGCAGTATGTAACGAACCTGAGGAGGCATCTGGGAAAGTTAAGAAGATCAACAGCTCAAGCAAGGTCAGTTACAGCACCATGACTCCTGCAGTTTAAGAGTTTCAGGAAATCTAGTAGGCTCTTTTATAGTGAAATAGTAGCATTTCGATTGAGTATAACTTGGTGGCAGTAGTGCTTTTCTGGTGATGAAAACCCAAACAGAACCACATAGTGCCACTGGGCACAGATTTTGGAGTCTGTAATGAGAAGGTAAAGCATGGCATTTTTAACATGATAGAGGCTCTCAGTTCAATCACAGGTTTATTTATTTTCACCTTTTCACTTGGCAGTTAGCTTCTGCTGATAGCTGCTTCTCCTGTATCACAAGTGTTGTATAACATAGGTGCTCTCTGGCCTTTGGAATGGCATTGCAAAACTTTCCTTGGAGTGTAGCTTGGGAAGCATGTCTTGGCTGGCACAGACCATGCTGTACTAAAGTTGTAGCTAGTCTATATTGCTATTATTAAACCTCTTTTTTTCTGTAAGATGTTAAAAGAGATGAATCTAAGATTATTGAATTTTGCAACCAAATTATTACTAAATTTGAGTGGATGTACCAGGTAATGTTTCTCCTGTGCATGAGATTTGTATTAAAACGTAACATGTATGGGCCTTGCACATTTTGGGACACAGGCAATTGTTGCCTTCCTGGAGCTGGGAAGGAACTTCTCTGGCAGCATGCTCTTAGCCAGTGATTATTGTGAGGTTCTTCCCTTTAGAGTGCATGCCACCCTTCTGCTGACTGCCATCAAAGAAGATTACTGTACTTGGTGGGCCAGGAATTCTGACCATTATGACAATTTGTTTGTGGTGAGCCCGTAATTTTAGCCCTGCACCACTTACTTAAAGAAACTTAACTCCCTACAGCCTGTGTGTACTAACTGCTGCCTTGTTAGTCCTGGCAAAGGACCCAAGGATTGGGTAGGCACAGCCTTTAGAATTGTCCTTTGTTGCTAGCCTATAAAGCATGTTGATAAAGAAAGCAAGAGTTATATAGTATACTGTTAAAGCCCAAGTTATATCATTTCTTTGAATATGGAAGAACAAGGCAACGTCTCATGCTGAGATGGTCAAGTCAGCACCTCTCATCAGCAGAGAGTTCACTCTAGCACTGAGCATTCTCCAAATGCCAGATGGCTTAGCTGTATTCTCTCTCCCATCACAAATCACTGTTTCCACATGCTGTCTCTGGTTTTGGGCTCAGATCTTGCATGGAAAATATAAACCAGAAGTCAGCTTCCCCCCTACACACACACTTAATATTTGAGGAATAACTTTGAATCATGTAAAACTGGAAAAACAATTTTAAAATGACTATTCCCGAGCCACATTTAAACACTTTGCAGTCTGATGTTTTGGAAAACATTGGTCTTCCTAAAGAACTGCTTTAGAGGTAAGTTTGGTGAGGGAAAGTTTTTGAGGTAATGAAAAATTGCTTCAGTTGCATAACGTAAGACTTGGTTGTGATACTACAGACTACTACAAATCAGTGCTGAGTAACTTGGCTACTTTTTGAGCTCTTAAGTCTTGCACTCTACAGTTGTACGAATTTCTCTGACAGCTGCCTGCAGTTGTTGAGGAAATGATGCTGATTTGGCAAAACCTAAAAACCTAGGGACAAAAAGACATTGCTGTGTCAACATTTGCATTGCAGATGACCTGTTTTGGTTTGCTTTAAACATTTTGGTGATGCCAGGGAGACCTAGGGAAAAAAAAATGGGGTTTCTTTTTTTATTAAAAACTAAGTTATCCTTATATAATAGCTGAACTTTTCTATGCTCCAGTTTCAAAGTCACCTTAAACCCAAAGTTTTCAGTGGGATTGTGCATTGAAGTCAGTAAGGCACTTCTTGAAAATCCTGTTCTAAGTCTTTTCCCCTGCATTAAGAAATTTCACGTTGAATGACACTACCAAACATTAGGATGGTAAGGTTAAACTGTCCCAAAATGGACAGTTGGCAGGGGTTCTGTTCTGAGGGGGAGATTGGACAGGATGACCTCCAGAGGTCCCAGCTCACTAGTATTTCTGTTACTCTGTGACTGTACTGGGAATAAACTGGATCTTGTTTAGGGTTTGATGTTTCTTCTTCCCTGTGTATTATACCTTTCATCCCTGACTTTAGTAGAAATAGCCCTCACCTTTCAGTATTTGTCTCTGAGTTAATGAGAGGTTTAGTGGCTGGGACACATTGCTGTAAGAGTGCAGCACCTTAAATCTTTTTTGCTTTTGCAGGTAAAACAACCACCATTTTTTAGCTCGCAGTACCCAGATGATGACCCAGACTACTGCATATGGGTTCCTCCTGCAGGTATTAACTACTTCCTTACCTTTTTTAGTCTTATAACTCAAGAATCTACCTAATAAGTAGTCCAGGTGTCCTTGTAACTTCTGGAGAAAAAGGTAATTTGAGAATACTTTAACCAGAACCTGATGTTTTCTGGCATTTTATGCCACATATCTGCTGTATGGCCATGCAGATCTTGCAGTGAAATATAGACAGTATCTGTAGTAGCTTCATCTCAATGGACAGATACACCTGAGGTTTGTTTCTGAGTTTTGTAACACCCGAGAGAGCTAACTCCAGTCACTCAGAGTAATACAATGGTCTAGTTGAAAGAGAAGCTCAGACCTTCACTACAGAAGGTCTGCAGCTAGGTCAGTATTCTCAGTTTCCATAGAAGTCTGTGAAATCTGATAATCTTTGCAGACCTTTTCAGAAATCATTGGAATACAGACTTTGGGCCACGTGTTTTGGCGAGAAGTCTAGGTAACACTTTGGTGAAGGCACTGACTAATAAATGCACGCATCGAATATGTTAAAGGTGAACAAATTCTTTTACTTTAGTTCCAGAGTGGTTTGAGCCAAGTGGAGGTTATTCTTAAACAATATATATATATATATATTTTATTTTCAGTTTCTCCAAAATGGAAGGTTCATTTTCATGCATTGAGGTTTTCATAGCATGTTCAAAGCTAAGCTTTTGTTTGGTAGATTCCTGACTATTAAGTTTTATAAGGTTGTTTCAGGCTTATAATACAGATAGGCTGCAAAAGGAGTAAGAAAAATGAGAATCAGTTTCACTGAAAAAAGCTATAATCTGGTGAATCATCCTTCACTGAAAAGATTGCTCTGCTCTGGCATATGAATCCACTGGGACAAAACACCCAATTCAGTAACATGGAGGTCTGACCTGGGATAGCCAGGCAAACTGTGTCCGTAAGAGGGAGCTCATTTTTCTGTCTCTGCCTGCTAATAATAAGACCTATTTTCTAAGATGGCATAATGAGGATACAAGGGAAAAACAGAACAAAACCCCCACAGGAATATATGATGTAACCTTGGCATGATTAGTAAAGTTAAGAGGAATTATACGTATAAATCAAAAGACAGTTTCAGTTGTAATATCCTGTCTGTCGTATATATCCAAATATCGAATATCCAAAACGTATCTTCTTTGTGGTTATCTGACTGCTGCTGCCTAGAGACTGTTTCATGCTTGGGTACACATTTATCTTGGATAAGAGGGGGAAAATTAATTCAGCTTTTCCTCTTTGCCCATTAGGTCAAAGTGGTGATGGCAAGACTCATCTCAATGAAAAATACGGCTACTGAGCATCAGGTGCCCTGGACTACGGCTGAGGCTTGGAGGATGGCTCTGTTTTGGACTCTTTCACTACATGTTAAGTGAGGGATAAAAGACTTGGCTTTTCAGAAGCTGATCCAGATTCAAGGGCATTAGCAGCCCCTGTGGCTGCTGTTGGCTCTCCTGGTGTGTCCTCTCTGTCTTCTAAATGCTTTTTTAAAAGTAAAAGCCCACACATTCTTCTGCCTCATCCTTTTTATTTGGCTTCAAACTGTAGGCTCGGTTTCCTTTTGTAAATAAAAGTATACAAAAAAATACAGCTCTGTATACTTAAAGGCTCGATCAGATTTAGTCATGTTGCTTTTATGCAATTAAAATGAGAAACACTACTGGTATGCTGCTTTGGTTGTTGTTTGAAATGACTGTGATGGTAAACACAACCTAAAACTTGAGGGTTTGGGTTTGCTTTTTGTTTTTTCCTATGAAAAAAGGCTATTTTGAGAAGAAAATTGTTTTCATTTCTTCCTCAAGCAGTTGAAGGAATATTTGGTTGGGAGAGGACTGGAAAGTGGGAGCATACAGTGTGTGTATAATAGACATATACACACACACACATTAAGGTGTAGAAATGCCAAAGTATTAAAGAGGCTGGCACTGCTTATCTTATCAGAGGCTAACAGAAAAAATTATGGAAAGATAGGAGCTGGAAAAGCTTATACTGAAGCCTGTCTTTCTGTTGCAAAACAAGAGCAAAGCATCATCTTAATGCAATTTAAGGCATGCCAGCTCTTGATTTATCACAAGTATTAATTTTGAATGTCTATGTAATTAGGCTATGAAATTCTCTGTATTTATATATGTGCCTATTTAGTGTTTATATGCTATATATATTTTAAAAAACCCCATTTAAATATCCATAAAAATGCAGGTATAAATTGGATGACTCCCAGTTGTCCCAGAGCCTATGTTGTGGTAAAGGCACAGGTCACACAGGACATCTGAGGGATGGTAAATCTCTAGACACAAACATACAGGGGCAAGGAAGGCTGTAGAAATGCTAGTGTTGTACTTCAGGGTCACACATCCTTTGCCATGCTTCCACTGGATAAGGACTGCATCCCTGTGGATAAATTGCAGGAGGGCATGTCAGAAGCCGGGGAGAAGGAATAACTTTACAGCTCTTCTGGTTCTTGAAGGGATAGTGTTGGAGCAACAGAGCTCACTCCGATTTTACCCTACGGGTAATGTAAAGCAGTTTGGCAGCTTGGCATTTCGGGTGTTTTACTTTATGTGCTCAAGCTGCAAAGCCAGCATCTTTAAGCCATTTTGTCAGCATCTGTGCACCAGGCTGGGCAGCCTGATGCTCACTGCTTCTGGCAGAGGCCTATCTGTACCTAAGCCAAGGAAGGGCTGTCGTTGCTCTGTTCAAAATGCCAGCACTCACAGGTTTCACAGACTCCTCCAGAACATTGTTCCAGTGTGCAGCAGGCATCTGCAAGAACTTCTGTTCATCACTGTGGGCGCAGAGGGCCTGGCAGGTGTCAAAATGCAGTGCCAGGGAAACAATAGTTTGCCAGTTATGCTCATGAGAAGCACAGGGAGAAGAGCCCATGAGGTGGGTACAGCTTTACTTTTGATGGTCTCGAAGCAGTGAGTCAAAGTTCTCAGAGAAAGGTTCCCAAGAGGTTATGTTTTAGTTTCATTGATGAAATGATAGAGTTAGCAAAATCACAGCAATGTATCTCTTCGTCAGGGGATAACCATCACCGGTGAGTTTTAGCTCAATCACAAAGCACCACTTTTTGTCTTTGACATTAGAACAAAGATAGGCTGCAGGCTCCTGTGTACCCTATCCTCAACAGATTGTACTGTAAGAGGAGCTGGATGGATCTTCCGATTGCATCTCAGCTTTCCCTGTGTGTACTGACTCAGTCTGAAACTTGTTTCTGAGTCCATAGTGCCTCAATTAACAGTGGGAGACTACTTGGAGCTGTGGATGCAGACAGCCTTGGGGCAGAGCTGAGCAAAGTCACCAGGATCGAACATCTGACATAAGTCATCAGCAGGTTGCCCCTCACCCCAAACAGCCCTTTGTGAGCTTTGTGCCTCAGTACCTTATCCAGACTAACAAACCTGTACTTTTCCACGTACTGCCTTGCCCGGAGCCTCTGGAATGGCCTTTCCCACTGCTCTGGGTGCCGTTTGTTTTTCAGATGCCCCTGGATGATGCTTGGTGATTTTGACCCAGCATTGTTGCATTTTCTCTCCACTTTATTCAAAACCAGAGATCAGGGCAAACAACCTCCAGATGGAGCTCCTGATGCACAGACATCACCGTACCTTAAATCTCCTCTGACTTGAAGAAAGGAAGCTCAGCTCTATCTGTGGATATGGTCCCCTGAAGAATGCTTCCTCTTGCTTATCCAAGGAAAACTGAAGCTATATGTGATGCTCCGCTTTCAGGAATGGACAGGAGCACTCATAAGGTCTTTTCAAAGCATTCAAAAGAGTGTAACAGCAATTTGGTTACCTACTTGTCAGATTGGGTTCACAGCACTGTAAAAAGCCACAGGACACAGGGAGATGTCATTAGTAAGTCGAGTGTCCTGTAGCCAGCCCACAGACCTTGCTCCACCATTCAAGAAGGGGTTGTTTAAAGCTGCTATTTCCTGTCACAGAGCTCATGATTAGTTGGTATTTTCTTTGCAACATGTGTTTACCTCATTATCATACTTACTTTCCACTGCTACAAAACTTCCACTTCTGTATTCACCTAATAAATACTCTGAAATTTATGGAGCATCAATGCCCAAAGGCCTTTGAGCACCTAATATTTGGGCAGCTGGCGGCAAGGTATTTTCTTTTGCAGTTCTATGCATAAAGCAATATATATTTTGATACCTGCATAGCAACACGTTCTGCTGTTCTGGGCCACAGGACTATACATACACACTCAGCATGGCTGTAGATGAGGTATGTAGCTGAGGGGATAGGTTTAGTTTTTACATTCTGAAAATGCAATGCTGTCTTAGGAGTTCTCAGTTTCATTATCAAAGAGAATGTGAGGTAAGATGTGAAAAACATTCCCTAAGGTCTATAGATGATCTCGATTTGCTTAATTACGCTTTTAAACTGGGGAAGTGCTTTGTTGACTGTGCAGCTGTATGGATGTATATGCAGGTGTATGCACGCCTTCAACCATGAATATATTGCTTTGTTTCTCTGCTTTGAGCTGTTGAACAACCTGAAACTCAAGTTTGTGCTTTTGCTGGACACAGTCTGCTGAAACTGCAGTCTTAGGGCATATGCTGAGTACCTGTTTCAAATCCAGATTCTTCTAGCACCCAGAAATGAGATATGCAGGCTAAGAATAGCGTATGATATGAACCCACCTGCAGGTGACTGCACAAGGGATGTCTGACTGAGATTAGGCTTGTGGTCATCAGCTTGCCTCGAGCCTCCCTTTTTGTAGGGATTGAGTATTTACCCCTGTATATAAAGATCTACTTGCTGAAGTCTTGACCGTATGGTCAGTGTGCAATGGGTGCGGTACTTTGGTTTAAATGGGCTCTGACAAAAATTGATATTCATCATAACTGCAAAAGTCTTCATACATACAGAACAGTTTAGAAGCTGGGGTATGTAACACAGGGGCAGCAGCGTCTGCTCCAGAAAGGCAGTTCCAAAGGGGGAGATTTACCCAGTGGCTTCTTGTGCTTTCTTCTGTTTGGCAAAGGATTACTTTCTTTTCATGCAGAAGCCGGGACCAGCAGGCACCTTTTGAAGCCACCCCTTGACGATAGGTTTGGCTGATTTAAATTGATCTTGCATCTTTTCTCCCACCAGGCTTAGTTGGATCTGTTGTGTGGCTGTTCTGCCATTGCTTCTCATGGGTGCTGAGCCTTGTTCAAGCTTCATGGCTCCCCGTGGGGCAGAGCTACGTTGCGCTGAGCTCTTTCTTTGTTCATCTTCATTCTCAAGCTCACCTTCGCAGTACCTGTAGCCCAAAAACATCCTTTTTATCCCTTTTTGTCCTGCTCCTGAGGTGTGCAATCCTGAACAACGATTTTCTCCCTCAGCCAAGCAGAAACTGAACCTGAATCTATACTTCAAAGTTTTGAGTGGAATCTGAACTAAGTATTCATCTGTTGGGCATCTGAGGTTTGCCCTTATAGATGCCTTCACGGGGGCCAATGACAGAGCTCATGATAGGGTGGGATGACATTTCTCTGCAAAAAGTGAGAGGAGCATTGATGTGAAATCTCATACCTTACTCATTCATCTCCTTATCCCCCAGCCATAAATAACCACCCCACTCCCATTACACCTCTTCAAGAAACAGCAATCCAGACTGCTCCATAACAGCGAGGCAGCAACATTCTAATTGCTCTTACATGCTAGGGTAGTTATGATGGGGTCTGTGCTGGAAAGATGATTTATTTTCCAGTGTTGAAAGCACAGCTGTAAGCACACAGACCTTCTCTGTGCTTCCTCCTGACACAGCTCTCTTGGCCTCTCAAGTGTCTCGCCACAAAACAGATGAAACCATTTTCTCTCTCCAAGTTAGTAGATTTGCCTAAGAACTGTTGTTTGCTCTTGCAGCGCAGTCAGACAAGGAGACACGCCGTGAAGTGCTGATGCTCTGTTTAGATTCAATTCTGCTGCTCAAAGCATATAGACAAGAAATAAACAGTTTAGGCTCAGGCCTAAGGAGAATCAATTGAGACTGCATCCTCACTCCCTCCCAACTTCTGACTTTCCTATGGCATTTACCTCTTGCTGCCCAATTCACCCAGCAGTAAAATGTGGCTAATTTCACAGAAATGCAGTTGTACTCAATGAGAGAAACCTTGGTCTCTTTGAAAGATGCTGGCACTACATCTAGGACTTTTGGAAAGAGCTTTGCTAGCCAGAATTAAAGGTGCCATCAAGCATCTCCTCCCCCTGAAGATGCGGTGCTGTTTGGGGCGGCAAGGACAGAGGGGAGGATGACAGGGTCTCTCTTGTACAGGAAAAGGAATAATTCAAGCTATGCTTGAAATGACCTCAGAAAAGCTTTCCAGATACCTGAATGGGCCAGTGAGAGATAGGAAATGGGCAGGAGACACAATTTTATTGTGCAAAAAAAATTAGCCCTGTTAGCTCTTGTGGCACCTGGGTAATTAAAATCCTGTTTCAGATTAGCCCCAGGTTGTTCCCCAAAGACAAATGTAAAGATGCACTCTTTTTAGAGTACAGACTAATGGTTAGAGGTTACAGTATGATTGCTTTCATCTTATAAAATGAGACTGAGAAAAACCCTCTAATACCCATTAGAGAGAGAACTGGCTGAGTAGTCCTCAGGTACAGATAGTTTAACCTCTTTTATACTGTATCAGTAATGGCTTTCATGCCTGTGAACACTGGCCGTATATTTCTCTCTAATCATCCTTCCACAGGCTAGATCTGTTATATTCTGGTTAGGGGCAGAATGAACTGTGAAATCTGGAGTGGCTTCCCCAGCAAAAACGCTGCTTCATAATCAAGCAGCTTCCTCATTTTTGCCTCTATGTGCTGGGAGATAAATTGGGCTTCATTCTTCTTATGGCTATAAGCCCAAGATATATGCAGCTGCGCTCAAGGAAGTCCTGTATCCAGCAGCAGTTTATGATCACTCTTCTCTAGTCTCATAGAGATGATCTGTGGTGGCTATATACAGAGAGAGATGCAGAGTATCTACAAGCAATATTGTTATCATGTTTAAAAATGACATAAAGCCTACAGCAAACCATATTTCATTGTCGATCCTGCCTTCTCTCTATTTGGAATTTGCTGAAATGTGTCATGACAGTAGGGTTAGCCCAAACTAGTAAAACTCTTTTAATAATGGCTTGTCTTTGTCCCTACTAGCTGCAAACAGTTACTTAATGTTCTGTTGGTTCTTCTAACAAGCATCCAGTCTCCATGGGACTTGATTAGAAGGGGCTTTTCAAACTACAGTTCTTGCTCCAATTTGTATTTTGTAATAGTCATGTTAAAAGAGGAAAGAAATGTCGTGTTCCAAGCCATGAGGGGGGCATGTGTCTGAATAACACAAAGGAACTGGAGCTGTGTAACAGCAGGAGAAGGAAGAAAAGGCCAGATCCTCTCCACAGCCACTCAGAGTTTACTAGAAGTAGGAATAGCTGCACTGGGCCAGACAAAGGTTCTGCTTAGCCTGTTATCTCTTGGATGCTCAGTGGAAGAAGCACAAGAAACAGAGTGTGTTTGTATGCTTACATGCATATATGTGCGTGTACGTATACATCCACACATACGTATATCTGTCAGAGGCGCGCAGTGGTGGGGCAGAGGCAATAGTGACAAGCTGCAGGAGCGAGTATTCCAATTAAGTATGAGGAAACATTCTTCAGGCTTGGAAGGACTCAGCTCTCAACTGGACAAGGGCCTGAGCAATCTGTCCTAGGCTGGGCTGGCTTTCAGGGAATTAAGCATGATCACCTCCAGAGATGTTTTCCAGCCTGAATTAATTCATAGATACGAATATACATATATATGATTATACATATTATCTATACATAGACAAAGATCATAGACATACATTTTTAAAATATATGGAGACACATATATATATATATGTATGTGGAACACTCCCTCTTCACATTCCTTGTGGAAAAGGGCTACTTACTTAACCCGCTGCACTGCTGGCTAGTCTTTTCGGTGAAGAGACCTTTTGGACAGCATCCTCCAGACACACTTGTTCCGCGGTGTTACTCACGCAGCTTTCAATGCAGAACTCATTCCTTCTGAATTGAGTAGGGTTCCTGGCATGGGCCGTTCTCATGAAAGAGTTTCAAAATCTCAAAACTCAAGCTAGAGCAAGCATGCTACAAAACAGATTTACATGGGCAGCCGCCAGATCTGTCTTGTTTTGAGTCTGATGTTTGGCCAAAGGATGAGGATGGTTGTTTTCGAACTGGAAGTTCAGATATTGGGGAAAAATTATGGCCTTTCCTCTGCAAGGAATGATGGTGTGAAATGAGTGCTGTGTGTGAGGGAGTGAACGGGCTGCTGTCCCCTAAACTCTGGTTTTAGTTCTTCCTTGGATCCTATTACCTTTTGCATAGAAATTCAGTTTATTTCTGCAATCCCTTCAGCCTAAAGCAATTTATAGGTCTTGCTCTTCCCCTTGTGAGTGGGTGGGAAGCTCTTATTTCAGAATCCTTTAAATAACCAGACTCAATTTCACCCTCATAAATTTGATCTCCAACACACTTCCCCTTACTAAATAAGCAAATATTTTCCTTAAAACCAGTTTGGCTTATTCCTAGGTTGACCTTTTGTCAACAAAACATGAAGATATTATCGTGATTGGAAACACTTTTCTAAGGCCTATAAACCAGGCAAACAAAAATGGGAGGGGGGGGGAAATGCTGGGGCTTAAAAAACTCCTTTTGGAAACATCAACTGGGCAAGCAAACAGCATGAATTATAAAAACCAGTGAAAGAGGCAGAGAAACAATGCGTGAACAGTTACTGCAGTGAAAGAGAGGTAATTCACTGTACACACAACAAATCCATCTGTTAAGCTGGGAAACAATATTTCACTTAGTTCCATGGCACTGCCAGGGGTTTTCCATGGCCCTGCCAGGGGTTTTCCATGGCCAGGTTCAGATGGCACAGTCTCCAGAGTGCCTTGAGAAGGTTCTCAGCTCCTGTCCTGCCACAAACAGCTTTGTCAGGAGGGATGCCAGGGATGCACGGGGTCTCTCCTCCATCCCAACTGTGGTTGCCAGCCTAGTAAGCAATTTCCATGCGCCACAGATGAGGAGGCAGCTTCTCCATGGTGTCTGTCACCTTCCTCTCCCAGTGAAACTGAAGGTAAAGGGTGTTTGCTCTTCATTCCCTCAACAGGAATTATCCTGGCCAGGGATGTCGGTCCTGCTGCCTCCATTGGTCCCCAGAGGTCCCAGCACACAGGTTTGACCCATACAGTAGCAGGATGCCCCAAAGCAGCCAAGCGTTGTTGGAGGGCACAAGTTAGTCTCTGTTTGAGCTCTCCAAGTCCAAGCCCAGACAAGTGGTGAGGTGAGTGATTAGGTATAGCCTGGTCAAACAAGATGCTTCATAAACCTAAGCGAAGATCATTCCAAAAGCTGGGAAGCACTGGTCCCATGACTTAGGCAGGTTTAATGTCATCCAGAGGAAAAGCCTGGGGTGAGCGCAGGAGAAATGGTTCAGTAAGCTCCAGAGTGGCATCATTCCTGCTAGGGAAAGCTTGCTACTCATCATACAGGTCTTCAGCAGCAGTGGGAAGGGATGATCTATCTCAGTCTGTTGGAAGTGGTCTCTCCCAGCTGACTCAAACTCCTCTCATCATAGCAACACTCCTGAGCCAAAGAGCAGCACGGATTGACAAGGATTTGGTGTTGGGGAACTGGGAAGGACATTACCCACCACCAGAAGTCCCTTTGCAGTTGGAAGCTGATAGAGGTTTTCCTCACCAACCACCGACATACCTATCTTCTGGATCAGCCAGCAGCTATTGTCCCCTCCTGTTCCTTATGATAATGACTGGGATGAGTAAACCAAACAAGATGGCTGCCCCTTCCTGCTCCCATTTTCTCTTCCAAGCTGCATCCTGGGCTGGCCACTGTGCATTACCACCACTGCTGTCATCAACTCCAAAATGACATAGAAGAGTTGGTGACAGAACCAAATGGTGAGTGTTTGATGCTGTGCTAAGGGACAAGATAACACAAAAAATATACCCAGGGTGAGGCACAGGGCAGATAACGCCCATTATCTGTTGTGGTCAGTGGAGTGCAGGTATCTCTCTCTGTTCTGGTCTCCCCGTTACAGTTTGCTATGCTTTTACCGCCATCACAGACATTAGAGAGGAAGGGGAGATGAGAACACAGCTCTTAACAGATTTAGGGAAAGGCTGGAGCTATAAATCGAGCTCTTCAATGCATTTCATCTCCTTCCCTTTCATCATTTAGCAAGAAAACAAATGCATACACAGGAAATACGGAACAGATGCGCAAGCGCATCTCGGGACAAATAAACTAAAGATGCAAGTAAGCAGGCAGGCAAGAGTAGCAATAAAGGGTAATTAGACCACACAGGCACCATCAACATGGGGCTCTACCTCCAAATATTGCCAACACCCAGGAAGGCCACAACAAAGTGAACTCTTCCATTTGTGGTAGTGGTGGTCTCAGGCCAGGACTTTGGCTGTAAGTACCTGATGCGTTGATGGCTGGAGGGGTAGCGATGCTTCCCAAGGATAAAGAATCCCTGAGGGATACAGGAGAGAATCTGACAGAACCCTCCTGATTCCCTCTTTGGAGACAATTCTCTCTTTCCACAGCAACTAATCAAATGAGATAGAGCTTAGGGCAGGGATTGGAAAGCCATTATATCCAGCCATCTTATCATAGCTGTTCTTCGGCTTGAGTGTGGTCAGCGCTTTTCATCTCCCACCCTGCATGCAGAAAGATGGGTGTTTTTATACTGGATCTATTGAGGTTGGGACATTCTTTCCTTGTCCCCAGGGCTCCATAAATCCTTACCTACAAGTGTCCCATGGCACCAGCCTGCAATGCTGTGCAAAACGTGAACTTGCAGCACCCACAGAAACGTGGTACAGCCTTGTTGCAAAGGCCTGTTGTCCCCTTCAAAGGACAATAACAGCCCTTAGGTCCTGCAGAGTCCTACATGGCAGGGCAGGGTTTGGCTCTGAGCATCTGAATCACCTCAGATCCATACGCTTATCATGCTCCCACGTTGCTCTCCCAGTTTCTGCCTTGTATGCATGAGACGCACATCTCTGTATATGTTTTGCCTTAAGGTCTGCCCAGGCTTTTCTGAATAAACTGAGGGCATTGCACGACACAATCACCACAGTGATTTGTACTTAGGTCTATGTAAAAAGTGTCTTTATTCCTTTGCATTCCCTCTGTCTCAGTTACATGCATGGGACTGTGAATGCAGGAATGTTACGGTTTGTACTGCATTCTGCACCATTTGCTGAGCACCTTCGGATGCTGTGAGAACCACCAGGACCCCAGGCTGTCACGTACAGTGCTGTGTGAGAGGAGAGACGACTGCCCTGCCGTAAGAAAAACAGTGACAAGAACACTCCTGTGCCCAGCTCCTGGAAGGGCAGCTCTGCTTATCAACACTGTGGGATCATTGACCCTCTCAAGGCAGCAGCCCACCACACTGCTTGGTGGTTGGACCATGCCTGCTCCTCCATGCACAGCCCTCCAGGCAGCTCCTTCCCAGCAGTGCTTGAGGACTGAGATGGTTTCTCTTTATCCAGACCCATTTGCAAAGCCTCCCCAAGGTGGTGCTTGACCAGGGCTTTTGCCAAAGGTCTGGGAGGTCCCTGCGCTGCTCCCCACCACCCTCTGCAGTGCCTCTGGGGATTCAAGGGGTCCAGACAGCGATGTTCCTGAGCCTGCTGGGTTAAGAGGACTGGCAAAAAGTACTAATGTGACCAGCCCACCTCCCGCTGCAGGAGGGAAGGGGTGGTTCTGTTCCTCCTGCCTCTCTTGCTCCAGATAAGTGCACTCTGCTTTCTAGCTAGACCAAAGTATTTAGTTAACATCTGAGTTAATTCCTGTATTCCCCAGATAGGGAAAGGTCAAGCACTTGGAATAAAAAATCTCCACAAGGCCTCCCTCACAAGTTACAGATGACACAAACATGCTGCTTCTTTCTTTTATCCCATTGTTCCTCCTCTGCCTCCTTTATCTATCGTCTACCTCCCCTGGACCTCGCTTTTCAAGTCCTAATGGCATTCTTTTCCCCTCATCCTCCCCGCTCTCCTCTCTCTCTGTACATTGCACAGATCACTCAACTGTGCACTTGGCAGGAGCTGGGCTTCATTAGGTCTCTTTCATTATCATGCTCTTTCATGAGCATCCCATGCTGGAAGCACACTGCAGCCTGTCCTTCAGTGGTCAGAGGCTTTGGTGGGGTGTTGGCATGAAGGTCTTCAAAGTCAATAGGAGCTTAAGTAGCCCCAAATGCTGGCCATCGTAAGCACAGCGCTGAGTGCAGGCAGGAGGGAGGTGGTACTCTCCATTGCCAGAGGGCAATTTCCTCCATGTCCTGCAGCCTTTTGCTGGGGGATATACTTATCTTTAACTCCATGTTTCCAGGTCAAAAGAACTCTGTCCCTTCCTGAAAACAGACCATCTTGATGCCTGTGCATGTGGGCTCACAAATCGTTTCCCCACAACAGCAGCTGTTGAAGCTGTTTGCTGCTGTGTAGAGCATTTCCTGAGCAGCCTGCTCCGGTGAGCCTTGCTCCTTAATCGCAGGACAATATGCATGAAAGGGATCTGTTGGGCTGTATCTCGTCCTTTGCTATCACAGGCAACTAGGTCATAAAATCCTCTGAAGAGACCTTTCCTTTACTCTGTGGTGGTATTCCGGGGAATGTCTGGTTCGCAAGAGTAATGCTTATGTTAAGCATGAACCAGAATCAAACCTCAAGCACAGGTTTCAGTTCTGGTTTGGCATTTCCTGAGCCCCATCCGAGCAACACATGATACCTCTGAACCTTCAGATCCGCGTTTCACACTCTGTCTTACCTGAGTGCATGCCTCCAACCAGGCTACCTCAATATGCTGCAGTGTAGAAATAACAAGCTTGCATTTAGTTGTAAGACCCTGCCTAGGGTACCCCATGTATCCCACTGAGTGGGTCCCAAGTGCATGACAGGCTATGGAATGGTTTCTAGGAAGCACTTGGGGTCCTGCTGAGAAGCAGCCACCTCTGAAAACATTGCAGAACTCATTGAATGGCTTCCAACAATGTGAGAGCTTCGTTTGTGAGACTCCAAAGGAGATTGCATCCAGTTGTCATTGCAAAAGGGGGAATTGAAGGCATGCACAATGCAATTATTCCCACTGGGAGCTGCCAAAAACAACAAGGGTGGCACCCCATTGCTGTGAAGAGGGAAGAAAAGGCTGGAGACTCTCATCTCCTGCCGTGTGCGGCCAGGATTTTGATCTTCCATCTCCTCTGAGCACAGCCCTTCCCCATGGCTTCCCCTCCACCAGGCTCACAGGCTTCCTAGGTACCACAGGAGAGCACCAACCAGGCTGGAGGCAGAGGCAAGCCCCACCAAGCTGCACAGGCTATTTGCCTGCCTGGTGTGGGAGCACAGACCTGTACTCAGGGATAGGCTACCAGCTATTTTTGGAATATTATGATTATTGTATTATAATTATAATATATATTATTATATATTATATGGAATAATATATCATTATTATTATGGAATATTATTATTTGTCATATATATTTTGGAAGGTCAACATTTCATCCACAATGTATTATCAGCAAATCACTTAGATCCAGGCAGTTGCTGAAGTAGTGAGTTCTCCTGGATTTAACTTGGAGTTTGGTGTCTAAATGCTTCCTAGGATCTTTCTATACAACAAGAGTAAGGCACCTCAGGTTTACACAGAGGTTTTGTGAGGACACAGAAACTCCACTTGGTGAGGTGGGCAGCACTGGCAGCACAGGCAGGTTATGCCTTAGGGACATTGCCCTTTCTTTACCAGGAGCTCAGTGCCACCATGCTGCTGCTGCCCTGCCATAGAGAGGACTTCCTGTCAATGACCGTAAGCCTCAAGGCTTCCTACTTGGGTAGTCCTGCCTCAGTTATCTGAAGACAAAGCCATCCCTGGGTTTTCAGGCTGGAAAGCTCATCTGTAAACTGTCCCAGGCTTCCCCACCACCCTCTGGGCTCTGCAAAATGTCTTCTGGTGTCACCAGAGTTTTACAAGACCTGGGAAGCAACACCTGGATCAGATCTAGGCTTCATTGATCTGTAAAACATCCTTTTTTCTCTGACCAAGCTCTTCTCCTCCCAGCATACAAAGCAAAGCATAGCAAAGATCTCTGGGGGAGGCTGGGCCTGGAAGAGGCTCAAAAGAACTTAATCTCATTCTTCTGCGTATGTTTTTGCTTTGTATAGTGTTTTGTACATGCTTTCTCTCCAGATGTCAGCATCAGAGATGTCAGCATCAGCCAAGCTGCGGGTGACAGAGCAGCTGCAGAGGTGGTGTGGCTGTCATGAGCATGCCAACCAGGAGGGGTGGGCATCCTGCACCCTCACTCCCTCCCATGGCAGCGCTGCTGGCGCTTGCGAGGCTATTCCCAGCCCTGTCTCTGTTGGTGTGAGACAGCCTGGTCCCCAGTTGTTAGGAGGAGCTGTGTCTCATCTGATCTCCCATGAGGCCAGCTCAAGTGAGACCACTGGCTGGGTCTGACCAATGGCTGGAGCTGGGTACCATGGGCATGGCACAGGCCTGCCAGATGCCAAAATGCAGGAAGCATCCCACTGACAACCAGTTGCACAGCCAAACGGCTAAAGCCGCGTTGATTAATCTTCAATATCAGCTCTAGACTTCAGTAGTTGTTTTGATCTGTGTGTTAAAGAATACCAGCGCTTTACAGAAAGTGCATTTGGAGAGGTTTAACAGCAATTAAATTCATATGTATCTCTCGCATGGGAGCTCGGCTTCAGTGAATATGGTTTCAATAATCAAGTGGTATTTTGTTTACATGCTGTAATTATGATATTAAAATCTATACACAAACCTCAGTGGAGACAGCAATCTTTTAATGTGTGGTGGGCTTTGCAACTGGCAGCAGGATGCAGAGGTAAAAGGTGACAAGATGGATGTGATGTGAGTGCCCCTAAGATTAACCAACACCACAAACACAGCTGAGTGGGGTCCCTGGCATATGACAAGACAGGCACAGCTTCCAGATCTCCAGCTGCAAGGTACTAGAAGGCTAGCTGAAATCCCTAACAGATAAGCACTGGCAGGAGATCCATTTGGGATGCTCTGTCACGCAACAGGGTCACAGCATGGATGAAGTATTTAAACTCACAGCTGCTTGTAGGCTTCATATAGCTAGGGATCATATTTAGGATGAAGATAATGCTCCCCTCAAATGACAGGATGCAGGATCCTGAACCTTAGTCCTTTGAAATTGCCTACTTGACCCAAAAACGATTGCACTGGGAAATTAACCTTGTGGAGTAAAGCTTTTAGGAGAACCAGAGAAGACTTCAGAGGCCTGACAAAGACACTAGGATTCAGCACCTACTGCCATAAATCAAGCACAAGTGGCTCAGTACCATTCCTGGTTCAAAAGCCATCAGCACCTCACTTTCCCTCTCTGGATTTGTGTCTCTCACCTCATGGTTGCCTTCTCCACCTGCACTGTGAGCTTTTGGAGGAGGAAGCTCTGTTGATTCCAGATGCTTGACCCAGAGATTTTGCCTAGTGAGCCATAGCCAGTGTCCCAGTGAGGACGCATCCAGGAGATAATCAGTAGGAGCTGGTGAGGAGAAGTATCTTGAGATCCTCTGTTTTCCCTTAGTTCTGAATGTGGATAACCCGGTCCTGCCAGGGACATGTCGACCTCTCTGTGCCCATCACCTGGACACCACTCCTCAGGCTCTCTGGGCTGCATTGCACGATGAGCTGAGCAGGATCCAAATGGCTGCTCCTCCCTTTAATATCTGCGGCCACAAAGGAGAGTTCATTTCTTTGTCATGTGTTGAGTTGATGACTTTCCTCCAAGCAGAGGAGTTGTGGGGAGGGGAACAGTCAGAGGCTGAGATGAAACGGTACCTCCAGTAATAAAAGTGAAGCATATTTGCCTGCAGTGAGTTTTCCTTTCTGAGAGCCATGCCTGGATAATCTCAGTTTCTACCTAAGAGATAGCACAGCTGACATACTCCATGTGGCCACACAAGAAAACACAGACATGACCCCTTGGCTCTTAGTAAGGGGGAGGAGGGAAAAGCACTGGCAAGGGAAAAGAAAACAATGAAACCCAAATTCATAGAGCAAACAAATGTAAGAGCTCCTATTTTTACTTAGTAATTTAAATGCCTGGCCCCCTTCTTGTTTCTTCCATTTTTAATCTACAATAAGTATCTCTGAACTTTGCTGAGACAATAAATCTGGGCCTCTTTGAAGACCTTGGGCGGCAGTGCAACAACAATACACTTTATAAACTAAACATTTTAGAGATTCATTTTCCTTTTGATCTGCAGCATGGTACTCCCACTGCATACGTATGCACACACCAACGCATGCACACATCCTGCTGAACCCACCACGCTGAGGTCTATTGTTCCTTTAACACCAGCAATGGACACAAGAGAGGTCATAGCTGGATGTAATACGCAATATACACCCTCGCAGAGACGCACAAGTGAGCAAAGCCTCCTTGGTAAAAGAACACCATAAAAGATGTGACCACTCCAAAGCCAGTAAACAGTAGAGTTTAAGGTCACAGAGGAAGAATTAATTGTTCCATGGTAGGGGCAGGAAGTGGTTGTAAGGAATGTTAGAGTGTGTTTATTTTTAAAGCACAGTGAGAGAAAAGGAAAGAAACTTCATTGCATGATATCTTTCTGGCACCCCCAGGGACTATCAGCAGGGTCACGTCCGTGAGATCTACTATGCAGACTTCATAGTGAGGGCAACAGCTATTTATCATCCTTTGTGTGAGCCTGCTCTGGATGCTTTGCCTGTGGGTTTCACTGACAGTTGTTGACAGAGAAAAAACAACAAGGCACTGATCACTTCACCACTCTAGTAGATGTGCATCTCACTCCATGCGCCTCCTACAGCCACCGAGCTGAAAGGATGCGAAGCATTTATGAACTGCACATTACTCACCAGTCCATCACTCACCTGCTTCCCAAATAGAGCTCCCCTGGGCCAGCAGTATGGCTGCAGATCAGCAAGCAAGCATGATCTCTAAGCACAGAAATTTGGGGCACGTCTCAAAGAAAGGGAATGAAATCTGGAGTGAGAGGAATGCGTGGCCCATGCTCTATTTCCTGGTCACAGTGATGCGAAGTCCCCGTTTCATCAGATCATTCTACAGAGCCCTATAGCAGTAGGTATAGTAGATATAGATAGTGTGGGTGACTGACCCCACTGAGCCAGAAAAGAGGTTGTCATGTCTGGTGACCTCCTGTCCTTTCCTCTGAGGAACATCAACCAAGAGCTGACCTGGATCGAACCTCTGACTTACATAAGCTGACAGGATCACAGGAGGAGCAAGGAGGTCCATGAGCATATCATTTAAGCTGCAAATAGGTCAGCTACAGCACTTGCTGTGTGATGTGCATTGTGGAGATCAAAGCATGGTGTTAAATCCTGGGGAACAGCCTCTTATTCTTACCCATTTTCTTGATAAGCCAGCCTCTTGCTATCCTACCGTTCAGCAAGCAATGATTCAAACTCCAGAATATCAACTTCTACTGAAGGTAGAAATGTCTATGGAAAAGCTCACTCAAAGTGTGAGATGAGATTAATTAAAGCAATGTTGTCTTCTTGAGCCTGAAGAGAGCTTGAAACAACAGCTCGGAGAGGTGGAAAAGCTTTTTTTCCACATTAAGTTCCTAATTCTGGGACAGCAACTGATTTAAGCATCACTGTTTGACTTACATTTTATCAGAAATATCCAGCTTAGATGTCCATGCCAGGTCTTAAATAATCCCCCACACTTTTCCTGCTGCCATATTGCCTTTTGTTCTATTGCCTGCTTAATTGCCTTTTGCTCTGTAACAAGATCTTCAGTTTCTTCCCCGTGATTTTTAATGGAGATACGGTTTGACAATGCGTCAGTCTGGTAGTGTGTCAAAACATGGACCCAGCCAAAGGAGTGAAGGGGGCCAGAAGGGAGAGAGAGGGAATGATGCCCAAACTCCTCTCTCTCCCCACACTTGCTGCCTGGGGAAGAGCCGCACCAGGCGCATACAGCCATGGGGACAGAGGAGCAGGGCAATAGCTGCAGCTTTCTGAATCAACAGCATCCTCCAACCCCTGCCCTCCAAAAAGCAAAGATGAAACCAATCTGCCTGACACACATTAATTTCCTGGAGACGGCAGAGCCAGTTAAAAGCACATGCGAGTGCTCACCCGCAGTGCCCAGACCCTGAAATCTGACCCAGAGCAAGCTGCGGCAGGCACGCCTGACACAGGGGGATGCTGAAAGCTCTCCATCCCCGCAGGAGGTGGATGCGAACCATGCTGCCCCTTCGGTGGTTCAAGTTGGCAAGCAGAGGGAAGCGCTGGTGTTTGGACAGATGCAGGCCTGCATCACAGGCAGAAAGGCGGTGCATCCCCTGCTGCCTATTATGGGTCCGTCCATAATAATTCTCCAGGCTCCTTTTAGCCATCTCAAAAAGACTTGCTCTCCAGCTGCTTCTCAGGTCCTCATCACTCTAAGACTCTAGACCCACCATAGTAACACAGCAGACATCAGCGAGGACACTGTGGTTTGATAGAGCATTAGCAAAAAGTGATTCAGGCCCTGGATTGCCCTCTGATCTTTTGAAGAGGAGCTATAAAGCACAAAGTCTTAAAGAAACACATTTCAGGCTTTTCCATCTTGCTTTCAGGGCCCACAGAAGCGTCAGTCTCCAGGGTCCAAACACTGAACTTTGCATGTCACTTCTGACTCTCCCTGATCACAGTTTGCTCCCCAGATGCCACCTCAGCACACCAAGCCATTGCACAGCAGTGACTGGATGGCTCACAGCAAGGGCAAAATGCCCATAAGCATAAAGCAGATGTCAAAGTATGGGTGGACTTATAACCCTAGACACACTGAAGGCCATTCCCAGGTCCTGGCTTTCAATCTCTCTGCTCAGGATCAGAGGAGCTCAGATATTAGGGCTGGGAAAGGCCTCAGCAGTTTTCAAGACAGTATCGGCTATCCCTACACTGCCCCTGACACGTGCTTGTCCAACTTCTTCTTTGAAACAACTCCATCAATGGATTTCCACCACTCCTTTATGTGATACATTAGCAGAGATGACCTAGGACATGCTTAATAGCTTGGGCAGGCAACAGAGAAAGTAAACACTGGAGTGACTACTTTTCAGGCTGAGAGCAGAAAGTTAAACAGGAGAAAGATGGGAAAGCTGAGAGGAGCAGCAAAAAGCCTGCAAAGATTTTGATTTGCGTCCCCTTCAAACCTCCAAGAGCTACACAAAGCCCAGTCCTCCTCTCATCCCATCTGGAGGCCCAGAGGCTTCCAGATGGTCTACAAATGAAGAGTCAGAGCCATGTCAACACCCCATGAGCTCACATCACCACCGGGAGGTGATGCGTGAGAGTGTGACTGTAAAACCCGAGTCTTTGTCGCAACCCAGGGGTAAGATCATGTTGGGAAGACAGTCACTGGCATGTGGCACTGCTCCCTCCCATTAAAGTAGCCTCTTCAGGTTGTCAGATGTTGGTGGTGCCAACTCCAGGGCCTTTACACCATAGCAGCTCTCTTGCAACTGGCTCGTTTCAGCTCCAAGCGGGTACAGCCCTGTAATAGCAGCACAAGCTCACTCGCTACACTTGGACATTACCACTACTGTTGATCTTGGTGTGTTATTTATCCATCTTCCCAGCCATAAATTTCCTTCCTGGACTCCATGACTTGCTTTATAACCGCACTTTTTGAGCTGCAGAGCCCTCGGGATGAGACCTTTGCCTCTGTGTTTTCTATTTAGAGCTTTGCAGCTTTATGACACTAACAGTAACTTCCCAGATGACTTCGCAGCCCGAGCCCAAGTTTGTTGAAATACTACTTTTTGGCTACTTAGGTCACCCATAAGAGCATGGATAAATCTCAGCCCCAGCTACTACACATGGGGAGAAGGAGATCCTGATATCTTGCTTCAAATATGACCTACAACAAACCATAAAGTCTTTCCCCTGTTCTCCCAAATGGATCAGCATGAAAGTCCACCCCAGAGGCTCATTACTTGGCCTCTGTTTCCCGAGCTTAGAGCCTTGAAGGAGGTGAGTAGTCCCACTGTATTAACACCAGAGGCTCACAGATCTTTACATCAAGCTTTGGGAACTCAGGCAAGACAAGGGGTCACACAGCATGCATTAACTCCTGTCTGTCAGAGAGTCTCAGAGCTCGCCATGCTCCTGGCTCCTGCTGATGGCCTCAGAAACAATCTGATGACAGCACAGTCCAGCATCAGCTGCCTAATGCTTCGGTCCCCCTCCCAAAGTCATTCCTTCCTACCAGCTTTCCTGCTCTGGACCTCTTCAAGCAGTCTTCTGTGGGTCTCTTTTCATTGGGGTGAGTAAATATGAACAATGCTTTCCATCCCTGCCCGCCTCAGCTCGGAGGGGTCCCTTGGGTGCACCGTGAAAGGAGGGGCACATCTCAGCTGGATTACAGGGTGGTGCAGCGGCTTTTATAGCTACAAATTCCTGCCTATGTTTCCGAGCAGGACGTATATACTCACACATAAAGATGCAGAGAGACCTCAGGGCTGAGGGCCCTCATACAAATGAGTCCCTGTTGGTTGCCCCTCTTTGGAGGGCACCTTGGTGGGCTGGGGTTGATGGGAGATGCTCTTGGCTGCTGATAACCAGCTCTCCCACTGGGCATGGAGTGTTGCTTCTTTCTGAGAACAGGGGCCAAACGGAGGGAGTCATTTGCACCATTGAGAAGTGGGTGTAACGCTGTGATTTACTGGCATATTACAGCCACATCGGCACTGACTTCGCACGGATAAGGACAACTGTGAGGAAAACAAGGGAGGAGGCAATGAGACTCAGAGTAAATCCACAGAGATCAATAACGTTACAACAGATTTACGCTGGTTAGTAAACCAAAGGTTGCAGTCTGCTCCCCACAGCATTGGTTTATTACAGCTCCAGATTTCATACCACAGTCACTGAAACCAGGATCTGTCCCCTGAGGTTTTATAAATAACCTCTTTCTCTTCAAAACCTCCTCTTTAGCTCTCCGTGAGCGGAGAAGAAGAGACAATGACGCGTGGATGGAAAAGCAACAAAAAGAACTAAATCAGGATTAAAACACAGCAAGGCTCCAAAGAATTCACAGATGTCTCTCCTCTCCTTCCCCAAACTCCACCCCCCCCCAGTCCTCGCCTCCACTTCTCCGTGGTCAGCTGTAAATATTTATCTGGCAGGCTGCAGTGAAAGGCATGGCCCGAAACACTTCATCACCATTTCAGTGTGGCTGCCCTCCAGAGCACCCTGAACACGGGGGTCGTTGAATTCTTTCCTGCAGCTTTGTTAGAGGAAGGTCCCTCTGCTCTTACGCGGGCACAGGAGCGCTTTCAAAAGCAATTCAGAACATCTCAAACACGGGCTGCTGCATGCGTTGTTTTTCTTTGTTTTTGGGGATGTTTTTCCTTTCTAGAGGGTCTGATTTTCCTGTTTGAAGCTGGAGGGAGGGAGGTGGGTCAGCCCTGCCACCCCAACACCAGCAGCATGGCGCTGATTGCCAGACAGAAGTAGGGAAGGGGGCATGTGAAGTTGGACTGGCTCAGTCAGGAGCTTTGGGAAGCAAAGGAATCACTGTATTTCTATAATTGATCCCAAAGTGTTGATGAGACACAACCCCATTTCCCCTGGCAAGAGTGGCTGTCCCAAGAGTGGAGCCCGTCAGCTCCTATGGGGAGCTCAGCTCCATTCAGAACACGTGAAAGCACTCCAGAGACTGGCAATTTGAGGGGCTTTGGTTTCGAGGATGCCCGGCAAGAAACACCATTGGTGCCTAGGGTTGTGCTCAGAAACCAAGTCAAAACGCTTCCAGCAACTGCACTTAGTGTATCTCCGTTTGCCAAGAGCAGCTGCCTCCTCCTATGGTTGTGGTTAAGGGAATGCATCATGTGTTTAAATGGGAAAAAACCCAAAAGCTTCCTCTGAAGCTCTCAGCAAACACTTGGACACGTGTAGAGAGATGGCATCCCAGAGAAGATAGGGACTAGCTCCACTGGAGTCCCCTAGCCGAATGACAGCTGGATCTTCCTTGTTGGTGGTGTTTAGAGGTGCCAACACAGGGTATGGATCATTGCCTTCAGCTAGCACCAACATGACATGCAGAATCCAAATATTCCATCCAAAATATTCCTCCTTTTTTTTTTTCCCTAACTTCTTCCTGCCCCTTCCTCCCCATCCAAATGCAGAGCAGTGTCTAGGGCCTATGAATACTCAGCAAAATTCGTCTGTTGACTTCCTTCAAAGAAGATATTGTGCGGAGCCTCTGCCAATGGCTCACTCTACACTCTGGTATGGAGGAGCTGGAAGAGGAGAAAGGGAGGACACAACCATAACAGGTCTACCCTCAGGGTCTTCCTCTAGGCTCACTCCAGCCCCACAGCAGCTCAGAGGCTGAAGCAGATGAAGATGCCCAGCCAATGCATGGCAGAGTCTTCCTTGAGAAAGGAACTGAGATGTCCAACCAAAACCTCTCTTGCTACTTCAATGAGCAGCTTATTGCCTCAGTCTTCAGCTGAAGCATGAAAGTAGTTTGTTTTTCCAGTTCTCTGCTATTTTCTGCAGGGAGCAGCACACTTTGGCAAAGCAGAGCCATGCCTGACATCATATATTCTTACTGGCCTTCATCAATCTGAAACTTACTGCCAATTAGCTGGTTCACCCCCTGGTTATTTATTAGCCTGCCTTTATGCCTTCCTGGGCAATGAGATTCAGTTCACTTCTTCCCTCCTTGCCAACACTTCCAGTGGAAATGAGGCTTGGTCAGCACATCTGCAAACATGCAGAGTTCTTTGAAAAGGCAAGTCCCCTCCTTGCAATGAACTCATTTAGAGCAGGGCACCAACTTTGGGCAGGAGAGAGCAGAGCTGGTGCTTTGCATGCCCACGTGGCAGTGACCCCCGGGGTTAACATGGTATTGAGTTTACCCAGCTGCAGTTCCCATTATCTGCTCTGTAGTCAGTCCTCATGTCCAGCCAGCAGGCATTTGGGGTAGCTGGCTCCATCCATCAGTCCCGCCCTATCAGGGCAGCCAGTCACCGCTGCCTTCACAGCACTGAGGCCGAGCATGGCAGACATGGGGAGGGCATGGAGTGGGGGGATGAAATAGTCTGTGCACTGCAACTGCTGCCGAGCTGACAGCAGCCAGCAAGAGCTGGGATTTCCCACGATCCCTTCACCTTCCCATCAGTGGAAAGTGCCAGTTTGGCCCCCGGCTGCTGGCCAGCTCTCAAGGGGTGGGGAGGTGGAAGGGACGGCCCAGGCCCAGCTGGAGCTTCTCTGACCCAGACATCAAGCACGGTGCTGTTTTGGCGATGTGCTTTGCCCTTCTGCTTTGCGAGCCAAAAGCTTATAAACCCTGCGGGAAAAGCGCCTCCTCTTCCTCCCAGCACTGCCAGCCCTGCTTTCAGCTGCAGGCTCTGCAGATGCAGCTCGCTCTTCCCTCTTGTCTTATTAAAGCTGTTTGCTTTTCCTGGGCCAGGGACCAGCTTGGTGACAAGCAGGATGATAGGGAAACATGAGAAGGAGCTGAGGCTCTGGGTAAAACCCATGCACAGTGCTAGATAGAGGTTGGCTGACACTGCTGCGCCAGAACTGCCCCGCAGCCAAGCCTGGGTGGTCAGAGCCTCCCTATCCAGCACAGAGCTCACCCATAAATTGGGAAATCTGTAGCAAATACATTGTTTATGGACTAAAAACTTTGGGAGTTAGGGAAGGGCACCCTGCACCTTGGAGGGAAGATGTTCCTTGCAGTGAGACCATCAAGACAGACTCTGGAGATGCAGGGCAAAGTCTTCATGCAACCAAGAGTTTCTCTAAGGACTGAAACGATTTGCTTACTCTGCTCTGAGTTCCAGCTCCAAAGGGGGGATCTTTCCTCTGTGTAGATTTTCCTTATTCAGAAATAGCAGGAAAACTCAGTATTTTGGTGTACGCAAGAAGTAAAATCCTATTTACCTTGAATATTGCATTGTCTCCCAGAGGCAACCACAAGGCTACAGTTTGTAGAGCACCACAGTAAAGGAAGCCCCAGAAATATCTCTGGAGATAGAAAGGGGATGTGATTTAATATGAACCATACGTGCTGCTCAGGGGTTTCTGAGTAATCCAGCTTCTGCATGTCCTCGCTGCATTACAGAAATGATGCATTGTCTTTCCTTTTCTTGGCTTCATTGCAGGGAATGAATCTTCCCCGAGACCCTAATTGCTTCAAATGCTCTCTGCTCTATTTATGTTTGATTTTACCCAGTGGTTTCAAGCAGTATGACTGTTGATCTAGGGCTGTACCCTGGCTAACATCTACTTTGAAGGAGTTGCGTGCAGGTCTGTTTGAATAACATCAGACAGGGCAGAGAGGACTTGACTCTTCAATTAAAGGCTTTATAATGATCCAGTCAATACAGTGCTTTTCTTCACAGACACAGCCATGTGACCATGATGGTTTTAATTTCAGGCTAGTGTGTATCTTTTCACTATCTTTGTGTCAATTCCTTGTCTTAGCTGCTCCCTGCCTCAGTTTCCTCCTCACACACTGGCTGTAGCTTCTGTGCTTGGGCCAGCATGCAATCAAAAGCTTAATAACACATTGTGCCCTATTAAAAAGAGATCTTTCCTACTCTGACTGGTGGGAAGACTCTGACTGCTGGCAGCCCTGGCATCAAGAGGTCAGCACAGAGGTGCAGCATCGCTTGCTGCTTCTGGGCAGAGCAGAGGGGAGAGTATTTGTGCCCTTCTCTGAGCACACGGTGACCCACTTCATAGCCAGGGTGAAGTGATGCCTTCTCTCTTTGCTCTCATGAGGACAGACACAGCTCAGTCTGTGTGGTGGTGGAGGACAGGAGCAGCATGTAAAGCAGACAGATGGCTACACAGCCAGCTCGGTTATTACTGGAATAAATTGGGTAAATCACAGGCTAAGCAGCTGCTCTCCCTGCGGTAGGAGAGGATCTGACACTGTGATTGAAAATCAGCAGCACCTCAGAGGCAATCATGGCTGGGAAGCTTGCTGTGCTGGGAAGCTCTGCTCAACCGGGTGCTGCACTTGGGCTCTGTTATTACTGCACTTTAAACCACAAGAACAAAATGTTTGGGACATGCTAATGGCACCAGGAGAAACAGAAGCATTCTGATTTGGTAGTAATTGTTGTAATTATTTGCTACCAGAGCAGACAGGAATGTAATATAATGGGTCTGATTATTTATCAGCATTCAACACAAGAAGAAAACAGTGCCGGTAAATAGCAGAGGGTTTATTTTGGGGAACTGTTTAAAGCTAGGAAAAGACAAAACATTTCTCTTCAAAACAGGGCCTGTGCAGGCTCTGCATTGAAGATCTGACAAAGGTTTTCAGGACTCAAAATAGCTGTGTATGGTTGAGGGTTTGCCCTATGCATTTGGCTTGGTCGCACTGCCAAGGCCAGGTTTGCTGAGCAGCCTTCCCTTAAGCAAGACCCTCGCCAGCGTCTTGCCAAATGTTACCCACTGGCAGTGAAATCGTCCAAGGTGGAACACTCTTTTGGGAAAATCTGGCAAAGATGCTTCAAACATTCCCAGGAGCGGCATGCAGTTTTGTCTACATTAGCACTTCACTGCTGCTGAGACGAAAGGCTGAAATAAGATTGCCAAGGAAGGAAATGAGTAGGACAAGATTTGTGAGTGAAAAGAAATTGCACTGAGACCCCAGTGCCAAAGCCTCTGGGCTGGCTCCCTGCAGGGTCTTAGAGGAACCTGAAACCAGGAGAGGAGGTGAAGAAATGGGATGCCTGGAAAAATACATGGTTAGGTAGAGGAGAGGCATTCATGGAGGCCAGGGGGAAAGAGGAGTAGGCCCAGGTGGACAAACAGGAGAGCTATGGGCACACAAGGACAGGTCTCACACCAGCAATACAGGGCACCAAAGGCTTACCATCTCTGTGAGAGCCACTGGTGTAGTATGCCAGTGTGCTCCAAGGCTCCCCTACACTGAGGACACATGCTGGTTAGCCCACCTTGGGGCATCTGCAGGATGACCCTTTGATAGAAAGTAACTTTCCTCTCATTGTGGATGGTGATCGCTTTCCTCGTCAAAGGGGCTTTGCTGCCTCTGTTTGTCTCCCCATTTGGCACCCTGCTCGCATGGCACTTTCAATTCCTCTGCTCCTCTGACCCTGGAGCTACTATGCTATGAATGTGTCAGACAGGAACATGCAATCAATGCTGGCCAACCCACTAACTGAATGAGCTATTATTACAGCAGGCACTGATGTGAGCAGCCACAGAAAGGAAAACAGATTTTGGGGCTCCTCATGTGTCTGGGGCTATCTGCACATCCTGTCCCGGGTTAACTGAAAACATGTGGTCAAGGCTGCCAGGCTGGTGTGCAGCTACAGCCAGAGCTAGCTCTCAAAGCATCTGCATCTTCTATTTCCTCGTCCCCTTTCTTGAATAAGCCCATTAAATCTAGCTCAGGAAATGGCATGATACCAACATGCTTAAATGTCGTCCTTGTCGCTGATGTTAATTCTGCAGAGCCCTGCTGTTTCAGCTACATCCTCTTTGGCTTGCTCACTCCCATGTGAGTGTTACCAGTTGCTGGAAGACACTTGTCCTGGTTTTCCTCAGGGGTTCCTATATCCCAAGAGTATATTACATATGTAATATACATGTCATAAGCCTGAGAGTGCTCAAACCAAACTCACTTTGTTCCTATGACACATGGACACCAGCCTGTGACCCAGTACAGACCTGACCCACTTCGGAAACCTAAGCTGTGCCCTTATGACCAGGCTCTGCATGCAGTGACCATGAATGGTTCAGGCTCAGCCTGGCTGTGGCAAGCAATGTGATGGATACCAGGCAGCTCTGATGCACTGCAGTGAGAGCAGAGGGTCTGAGATGGGGCTGGCAGACAACAATCCACTTCAGAAAACCTTCCCACCTCCTCACCTTCCTCAGCCAGAGGTGGCACTTGTGCAGGCAGTGTTTCCTGGGGAGCAGTTTTCATTCTTTCTTTCCAAATGTGGAGCCATGTACATAGCGAGCAGCCTCCGTCTCCTGTGGTGCAGGGTTCCCCAGGGCAACCTCGCACTTGGTGCAAACTGCTTCCAGTTGTTTGCTTTGAACCTGCCACCTGCTACTTTTATTTGATGTCCCTGAAGTTCTTGTCCAAGAAGGAACAGTGTACAATCACTCTCTAGTTTGTAACCACGTCGCTTTGTTTTGAATCGCTGTTGTTTGGGTCCCTGCTTCTTTTTAATTCAACGGCGAAAGCTTCCAAGTGCCTCAAGGACATAGATCAGGCATTTGCAATTTTTAATTCACTTTCCCTAAACATTACTGGTGTGATGCTTTGCTAAAGTCTGCCAGTTGTTACCGCAAGTGGCTAAGGCTGCTTAAACAGCAAAGAAATACTCACCACCCTTGCCTTGGCACATATAACCTATTTGCACATCCTCTGTGCATCACTGTCTGCAGACACCTGCAAACATACGGCCTCATTCATGTCCCTCCACAGCACAAGCTCTTCTGCCCATGCCCTAGGATCTACCAGCAGCCACCTTGCCAGCCCCACACCACCTGCATGTATGCTTATTGCCTTTACTCCTCCAAGACTTCCTTTCCACTTCAAATATAAACAACATGGTGTAAATATAAATGCCACAACTATATAAATGCCACTGTCAATGCACTCTGTATCTATACACCCACACTGTACCAGTACATACCTCATCCAACCCTAACCTGATATACACCCTTGAATGCATTCTTCCACCATACGCCTTGCTACAACAGGCTAAGCAGCTTCAGAAAGAGCAAGGGAAAGCCCCAGTCTTTTTGAATCTTTTTCCATGCAGATGGAAACGGAGTAGGTGTGTTTTCCAAGCATCATCATGCTTTGTAGCACACAGACGGTGAGTGCACCGCAGGTGGGCTTCACATCAGGCCCTGTCAAACAAAGACACAGGTGAGCACAGGATCCCTGCTCACGGGCAACTGCAGGAGTACAGAGATTTCTGCACAAAGGAAACATATGGAGACACAAGTATGTATTATGTTTGTGTATATGTGTACATACATCTGTATAAGAGGATGTTTGGACAACACATCAAGAAGAGCCAATCTTGTGAGCTGGTTGCAAAGGGACTTGCCAATCTCAGGGTATACATACAACTCACTTTACCACTGCTGTGAGCTTGGTTCCCCTCTGTTATTTTTATAAGGCCATAGCATTAGCTTAATTAATTTGTTCTAATCAGAGAACATTATTAGCCTAAATGGTCCCACTTAAATCACAGAGAAGCCATGGCCAAGCTCTTCAAACAGCCGCCAGTCCCCACTCACCCTCCTGCAGCTGGTTAACATAGCATGGTTCAGCCTGGGCTGCACCTTGGCACAGCAGTCCTTGCTTCACAGGGCTTGTTTTCTGCTCTGGAGGGAAACACCTGCACATTTCAAAGAGAGATAAACTCAGAGCAAAGATATCAACTTAGTAGTTACAGGCTCCCTCATCGAGCCACCACCCAAACCTGGTGGGAAGAGATCAGTGTCCTGAGCCACCTTTGTCAGCTACACTGGTAACTACAGCTGAAAAGTACCCCTAAAATCTTTATAAATACCACTAACCTGTTATTGGCTTTAGAGACACCAAGATTCATCATCACATTTCACCACAAAACTGCCCTCTTTTGTCATTAAGGGTTAGCTGCAGGGAGATACAGAGATGGCCGTGACTGAATTTAACCCAAACATGTGCTGGGGACCAAGACTACATCCCTGGGTGCAGCAGAGGCATCTCACCCAGGCAGCGCACTGCAAAGCTTTATGTGAGCTTTCTGCCATTCCCTGCTGAACCCAGGCTTTGACACAATAGGTGCTCATACCTATGGTCTGGCTGATACAAGGTCAATGCATCCCTCTCTATGCCTTTAAATACTTACGATACAGCTTGACCTGGCAGAAGGCTACAGATGATCAGTGTTTGTGGAGCCACAGCAGCCACCGTGCTTCTGAATGGACTCTATGGCCCCAAAGGTGAGTGCTGAGCAGCAGGATGGTTTGGAATAAACATCATATAGAAAGGTAATTCTGTGTAGGAGGTATGAGAGCAAAGGGCTTGGGAGAGCAGCAAGTATACCTTGCAATCCTTGCAAAATGGGCCAAGGCCAATTAACTGTGAGCTAGGGCTGACAGAGAGGGGAGGTGGACTTCAAGATAAGAGGTGGCAGGAAGCCTAGAGGAGATCAGAGCTTGGAGAGGAGGGCAGAGAAGGCCTCCTGGGAACGAGTCTAAGTAGGACTGCTAAGAGAATTTAAGCTAGTATCTCTCAGGAGGCCTTGAAAAAGGGGACATAGGTAACAGCTTTGTGAGGTGCTGGCTAAGATACAGAGCTAGGAGTGTAGGGGAGAGACAGGAATTAGCTCAAGGAGATAGCAAGGGGTGGGGAATGCACATTACAAGTACCTGAGATGGAGTTTTTGGAGCAAGATCCAGAGGAAGGTGATGGCTACAGTCATGCCATTGAGGAGGACAAGTGTTCTGGCTGTAAGCAAAAGGGCTGCTGAGAATCTTGGGGTAGAGATGCAAGATGCGCTGAGGCTAAAATTGCAAGCTGAAGACCAGCTGTGTGGTCACCCACTCTTCTGTTCTGGGGGGATGGAGACCTCCAGCCAGGTCACAGTCAACCCCCAAGCAACAGGCAGGTAACTCAATAGCCAAAGCACCTTCTTGATGAGGGAAGTACTACCGAGAGCCAATCAATATAAACCTATCAGGGCTAGCCTTAAAGGAAGCAGCTGCACAGGGAGCTCCTCTTACATGCAAAGAATCAGGCATTCAGTTTTTCAGAGCTCTTGCGAGCTGGTTGTTTTCATGCTCTTACAGGTCTGGGATTTGGAAGTGCTTGGGACTGGCAGTGCTGTGTCATAGCTCACCCTTCTCCATCCTCTCCTATACCCCTGGCCCACAAACACCCAGATGGTACCAAAAAAGAGACCTACCAGAGGGATGGATATAGCAGCTGTTACACTTTATTTCATTGCTTTTTTTAATTATTTTTTCAATTCAAAAAGACATGAAAAGTTACAAAAGTACTAAAAGGCATCGATATTGGCAGGACATCCCTGTGCTCCCACCCAGGGAAGGCAGCTTGCAGCACCCCTGGGTTGGTAGAAACACAGCTCTGGGGCCAAGCACCTCAGCAGCTCTTGCTGAGCAAAGCCTGGGGCCAAGCAGGGGCTGCTGCCCCAGCCATCTGCACGGGGAACGTGGCTCTTCAGACAGGGATCACACATCCTGAGCACAGGGATTTGGTCTGAAGGGCCAATGCTTCCTGTCCTGCACTGGTCCGGTTGATCCGGCAGCAGTTAAAAAGCAGAGGTGTGCCATCAAAACAAGACAAGCAGAGTCTCTATAGGGGTAGGAGGATTCAGCAGAGGAATTGGCCTTTCTTGGAAAAAGGGGACTTACTGCAGGGAGCCAAGATGCTCTGCCAGAGGTACCTCACCAACAAAAGCACACCCTTGGAGGTGGTGCTGGTGCAGGGGATGGCCCAGCTGCAGTGGCCTGGAGCCAAAGAGCAGGCAAAGCTGGGTCAGCATCTGGACAGATGTTCCCTCACTGCTTTGCCCAGCTGCTCTGCTCCCTGAATGACAGGCAGCTGGGGAGGGAGGCAGATAGAGATGGGGATTTGGGTCCCCACATCTCCATGGCCTCTGGGCTTTCCCCAAGGGTCTCAGTGAAGGGCCCAGAAAGCACCAGTGAATGTTGGTTCACTGTGTAGCCTCCTAGTGGCAGCCAGACTGACCATTGGTCTCATCCACAGAGTGGCATCAAAGACCTCCACGCTGCACCACATTTAGAAACAAAAATTATTTTACTCACAGTTGCTCCTCTTGACCCAGGCAAGAAGTAAATACTCACTTCCCCTTGCACTCAGCAAGATAGAGGCTCAAGGCAGGGAACACTTAAAGAGGTTACTCTCTCTACCAGGTGCAGCAAGGGGAAATGCCTTGTTCCTCTACCTCACCAAAAGAGGTAAAACCTTGTTCTATTAGCTGTTGCCTTGTGGCACAAAACACACACATGCCTCAAGGACAGATTCCAATCAAACTCCAGTGGTAGTAAGGCTCAGCATGGTTCCAATTGCCTTAGGACTGTATGGAGAAATGTCCCATAGCTTCACTCAAACTCCCCTCTTGTTTCTTCCACCAGTAAATGGCAACAAAACAGAGACTTCTTTCTTCCACTCTATGCTACATCTGGGAATACTTGTTCCACTCATATAAGTGTACCTGAATTTACTAGCCAGCCTATCAGGGGAGTGGAAAGCTTGCTGGAGATATTAGATTTGGTTGAGTTTGGTGATAGCAGTTACTTTTAGCATCATGCTAGGGCAGCAGGGTAATGCTGTGGAGAGGTGCTGCGTATTCCAGAACACAGCCTCAGCAGTGAGGAACCCAATAGCACACAGTCACCCCCAAGCTGTTCTCTCTGATAATGCTGAAGACTGAGGGTGGCTGCTATGTTTTCTCAGATGGCTGAACACAGACCTCCCATTCTAGAGTTTTACTCTAACTCCCACTCTACAAGCGGGAGGCTCACACTTCTTATTTCAACCCCCTTTTAGATGGTATCACTAAGTTGCCAGCAGACCAGCTGGAACTCACAGATAGATGTGCCTGCTACCTCTCCGCACCCCCCTCCAAGGATCTTCCATTCAGAAGAGCTTGAAGTGAATGCAATTATAGCAATACCAGAGAGAGATCTCCTTGCTTTGCAAGCAGCCCTGTATACCCTCTGTTTCCAATCCTGAGCTCACTTCTGAATGAGAGAAGGATCAGGTCTCTAGCAAAGCACTGTAGACACAGGCACTCTTGGGAAACTGACTGGACTTGGTTTCACACCCGTGGACCACTTGTCCCCGCTGCCATATAGGTCATACTAGCCCCTGAACCCCTCAGAGATATCAACCACTACCATCCCCAGGTTTGACATTGCCTTGGTGGCTGCCTTTGCCAGTTTGTGGACCTGACTGATTTGTTTTGCCCTGAAAGACAAAATCTCTCCCTTTGCCACTCTTCAGATATGGCATTGGCATGAAAACAGGCACTGCTGCAAAGCCATACACTTCCTGCTGCCAGAAAAGCTGTACTGCAAAGAAGGGTCAATGTCCTCTTCTTCTCCCACCCATTCCCTTGGGTATCACCACCTTGCCTTCTCCCTGCCAGGCAGGTGGCTGGATTATAGTTCCTGAGGTTTTTGGAGAAACTCCTTCAGTAGGCACATGACGGTTCTTCCACTGGAGCTATCGGGCTCAGCGGCTTCAAGGTGCTGAGGGAACGGAAGGCAAAGGTGGATGGATCATACACAAAGTGGGGTGGCGGGCAGCCTCCATTGATGCTCTGCCGGGAATAAAAAAAGGGATTAAGTCAGTGCTCATACAAGCTGCAAACGGTAAAGTTCCTGCCTTGAGTGCTGGTCACATCCCTCTCTAATACAATTGCACCTTCTTGAATGAGGTCATGCTTGTACTTGCAGCAAGTGCAACATAAGCAGTGAAGCTCTTTGCTTGTGTCCTTACTCTTACCTACTGAGAACAAAGCATGCATATCTCACCCCCTCCAGGACTGAGATCCTTGGGATCCACATGCCTAGGACTCATTGCACCTGCAGCCAGTAAGTGAAATCGGATATCCATGACGCATTTAGAGTCTCAGAGTCAGAACAGCAGCACTGCCAGAAAGCATCACATGGAAAAACTAAATTCAGATTCATTTGGCCTTGAAGGAGGATCTGCTACACTTTCAGAGCAGGGAGATAAATCAGTCATCTGGGTCCTAGTTTTCAACAGCTCTCCCATAAGGGTTTACAAATCTCCTCTTCTTTATAAAGTCCCAGACACACTGAAACTCCCCAGAGTTTTGGCTCCAGACTCCAGAGTTCAATGAGGAATGGCTGAGAGATTCTCACAGGAAAAGATCCCACCTGAAGGCCTTACAGCCCTGTTTGTACCACTGTAATAGCCACCAAAGACTGTTCTCTCATCTTTTGCTCCCAGTGCTCAGAGAACATCCAAAGTAAGGAGGCCAGAAATACCAGTGCACTCTCTGTACTACATGACAGGAGAGAAATGCTGTTCTTCCCTAGGCTCTGCTGGGACCCATGGATCCCAGAGGAATTAGAGTGCCAAAGAAGTGATTCTGCTCTGTTAAATAGGAAGTGTTTTCCTTCTCCTTCTTGGGAACTGTTTTGTTTCTTCTCTTCTGCAAGCACAAACACCAGTGTAGCAGCTGCTTCACAGGCACTCTTTGGCCAGGAGATGAGACCTCACCCCTTCATGGGCCAGCAGAGTATTTAAGCATAATCCCATAGAGTTCATTTCCCAGGGATAGGGATGATCTACTGTGAGTGTCACATGCTGGGAAGTTCAGAAGCTTGGAAACTCATGCAAACATCCCGCACCCTCATCGCACTTCCATCACTGCTGGGAAGGGCTTTACCACTGTGTTCATGGAGGTTAGATAAGAGAGCTGACCTGGGCTCTGGTGCTATGTGCCTCCCTGCTCTCTCTTCCAGACTTTTCCTAGCAAGACTCATGATTTCCCCTGCTCAGCCTGCACTAAGGGACTGCTGCTCAAATAACACGGCTTTTTAGGAACAGTTACCAACTCTGCTGTCTCCTTTAACACAGAGGTTCATTTTGGCACTTCAAAGTCAGGTCTATCAGACAGCTGCAACCACAAAATGGCAAGGCAAGGTGATGTTTTGATGTCACCTGCTTCTGTCCTGGCTGGGTTTTCACTTGTCATCATAGGACACATGATAGGACACAACTTTTCCCAGAAAGCTGATCAAATGGTCAGGCTCACGCAATCATATCAAATTAGAGGGAGCTACGGCAGTGTCCAAGCCAGGCCCTGGTGCTGTAGTCACATGCAGCAGGATCTGGGAGCCTCTGCCTCTGGGATCTTGGTCATAGCTGGGTCCCATAAACCCTTCATGTCAGAAAGGGCCTCTTTAAAAGCCAGTATGGGCAGCATGTTCCTGCCTAGTTGGTACCTCCTCTGCCAATTAAGATGGGCACTTGAGAATGGAAAATGCCAACATGGTGCTTGGCATCATCTGCGCCTGGATTTTCAGCCAGCAAATCATGCCCTGCTACATCCCCCTGACACCTTGGCCAGCAGTATAAGAAACAAGAGAGGCAGATTTAAGGGCCTTTACTCAATAGCCACCTGCTGTGGGGTTATATATGGTGCGTGCTCTGGCAAGCCTCAGAGCTGGAGAGTAACATAGCAACCCCTATTCAAAGCTAAGGGGCAGAATAAATCAGCACATTTGTCCTTCTCCAGAGCAGAGAACGTCCCCTGCCAGTGCCAAAAGCGAATGGGAACAAAGAACCTGGCAGTCCCCTCCATTTTGAAATGCCAGACAGGATTAGGGAAGGCAGCTGAATTGGTTCATTTCTGGCACACAGCAGATGAAGAAGAGGCTGAGAAAAGATGGGGCCAGAGGACAGGCAAAAGTCATCCACGAAACCACCAGGCTTTGGATGGGACGGCGCCCTGGGGTTTCTCTTTGGACCTTTTTCTGGGTCAAAGAGCTTTCCCAAGGAACACGGGCACAGAACAAAGGCTGAGGAGAAGGACAGGGATGTGAGAAGACACAGGAGGATGCAGAGATTCACAGGTGGTCAGGGAGTTGCAAGTAATGCTCAAACTGCACCAGTCTCCCTCTTCATCATGGAACAGCTCAAGCAGCCACAAGAGGATGTCTGGCTTTCAACAGCACAGCCACTACAATGGCAGGCAAGGGCAGGGTGAGAAGAGCCCTACAGGCAGTAACTGTAGGCAGTAACAAGAGGATGCAGTAATGCAGCTGCCTTAATTCATGACAACACCAGGACCAATCTGCAGTGATTTATAACCCTGAGCAGTATGGGTCTGTCTTGCACCTACCCTTTGACTGATAGAGCAGCAACTCTGCTAGGAAGAGCAAGCACTGGCACCAAATCACTCCACACTCTTCTTGCAGAAGAGCATGCTTTCTTTGGAGCCTTACCCTGCTCTAGAGATGACCAGACCTGATCTGGCTTAGTCCACAACACCATTTGGGATCACAGCATGTGGTGGTCTGGCTTTGATGAGTAGCACAAGGCAAAGCTCTGTAGATGCATTCCCAGAAAGAAGACAGATAGGGCTGGCTGCCAGAGGCAAACATGTTCCTCCCATCCTATCACTTGGGCCAGCTGCCTCTCTGTAATGTGGGCAAGCGTCCTAGCTAGCCTGCTCTTCCCCTCGGGTGCCCAATGCCAGCCTGGGATGCCTAGGATATCACTCTGACTACAGAAGGCTGTTAGAGTAGTTGCTGCCACTGCAGCAGCTCCAGGGAGCTTGCTATAAACCTGCCTGACAGCCCCTGCTGAGCAACCCCAGACCAGCTCCTGCAGAGGCTCCTCAGAGCGCAAACAGTCCACGCTTGACATTAAAGGCCAGTGCGTTCACTCTAATGGCATTCAGACAGCTGGGTAACTCGCACAAAATGGAGCCTAATATGGGCCCTGTGCTAATGGCAATCATTAACCAGAGCCCTCAATTTGTTAAGCAATGTATTTACACAGCTGGAGAACGGACACGAGCACTCAGCTGCAGGCAGGAGGGTGCACACACTCTGCCACACGTACCCGCGCTCACTTGTACACGCTCACCTGCTCTCACACGCCGCAGGTTGTCTGCAGGACACAGGCACTTCCCTGGTCACTTGTCCACACCTCTCTGTGCACACACAGACCTTCTCGTGACTTGGACATCGAAAGGAGAGCTGTCCCTGCTCATGCAGATCCTCTCTGCTCACATCGTAACTGAAGCCAAGCAGGACCTGAACTCCACGGGCATCAAGGGACAGTTCAAGCAGCACAGCTCATCGCTTGCTTATACAACTGCCTGGAGCAGGGGGTAGTTTCAGTAACTACAGACACCTGCGCTGCCTCACTGCACGCCTCATTTGCGTTAGAGGAGCTCCTAAGGGACCTAGCTTGGGTTACACTACATGCAGACCACCTTGGTCACATACACTTGCCAGTGTGCACACAGATGCGCACTTCTTCCTCCATATACACATCTACATGCACACTCTTGCAAACCTGTCACCAACTGCATTACCACCATTGAATACAGGTGGTAAATAAGCAGCCAGGCTTGAAGCATATCTAAAGCACATTAACAAAGCAGCACAACAGAAGATACAGATAGCTACCGGATGCAGGTGCCTCAAATAAGACCAGTGAGATTAAACACCACAGAAGAAATGCAGGATTTCAATCATATTAGCAGCCTTCAAAAAACAGAGAAATGGGCAACTGCTTCATAAATCCATCTGTAACATGATTGTGCATATCAGCAAGGAAAAAGTACAAAGGAATAAGATAAAACAGGTAAAGGAGAAGTCTACTGAAACAAACACACATTCCTTCTAGAAACCCATCCCTTACCCCTGTGAAGCCTGGGAAAATATCCCAAATGCAGATTGTGAAACAGCTTTATTTTGGACTCATGATTCTACAGAAGTGAGGTTCTCCGGACAAAGCAGAAGCAAGCACAGCTCCAAGCATGCTTTCAGCTGTGGGAACGACAATCCCCACAGGAGGGGTAAATGAAGTTACCTAACACAACAATGTCTTGGAAGGGAGTGGTGTGCTAGGGGTAATACAAAACTAAGCCCTGCTTAATATTCTTTGGTCCTCTTTCATAGGAGCTCTAGTATCCTGGTGGGATTCAAAATCAGATCAGCTTGTGCACTCTGCCAACCCATCCCTTACTCAGGGCCAACCCAGCACAGGAGTCCCTTCTTTTTCCTACCCTTGGGCCCTGGTTATTGGGAAATCCTGTTGAGCTCTGTTTAAAGGATACTGCCTTCCAGTGGTGGATGCCTCTCAGTGGTGGGTGAATGATCCCTTTGCAGTCTGTAGACTCACTTGTTAAAAGTCCTTTGGGATGAAAGGCACCATGTAATTGCAAGTTGTAAAGGCGCATCCGATTCCCAGCACTGCCCTATGTGGAAAGGAATAAATCCCCAAAAGAGCCTTGGCAAAGACAGATGCCTGCCTGTTTGAGACAGTGCCTTGCCCAGGAGTAAACAGAGCCAGAGGCAGTACCAATACTCAGGCAGGGCACAGGCTGTCAGACTCCACAGTGGAGCATTTATAGTTACATTGCTTTTAATTCCATTTTTCATTCTCCTTCCTCTCACCCCTGCCAGGTGGTTAGAAAAGAAACTGATGACACTTCAACTTTGATGTGTGAAACCATCAGCTGTGAGCAAGGGAAGGGGACCTTCGTATTTGCTCCTAGCTATATTCCAAACATGGCCCTGACCAAGCCCCTTCCTCAGTTTCTCCTGTCCTGGTTTCAGCTAGGATAGAGAAATTTTCTTTCTAGTACCTGGTACAGTGCTGTGCTTTGGATTTAGTATGAGAGTAAGGGCGATAACACACTGATATTTTTAGTTGTTGCCAAGTAGTGTTTATATCAAATCAAGGACTTAAAGCTTCTCATGCCCTGCCAGTGTGAAGGCTTGAGTGGCACAAGGAGTTGAGAGGGGACACAGCTGGGACAGCTGCCCCAACTGACCCAAGGGATATTCCACACCACATGATATGTGCTCAGCATATGACCTAGGGGGACATTTGGAGTGACAGCATTTGTCTTCCCAAGTAACTGCTAGGTGCGATTAAGTGTACTGCTCTCCTGGAGGTGGCTGAACACCTGCCTGCTGATGGGAAGTGGTGAATGAATTCCTTATTTTGCTTTGCTTATTAAACTGTCTTCATCTCAATGCACAAGTTATCTCACTTTTACCTTCCTGATCCCACTGGCTGTGTGGTGCCTGGTTGACAGCTGGGGTTAAACCGCGACAGTACACTGCAGCCAGGATGAACTAATTAACATCTAGGTGTTGGGACCTTCAATGAGAGGTGACTTCCTTCCAATTACAGTCCTGCTTCAGGCAGTTTTCAAGAAATAGCGGCTGACAAGCAGGACCAGCTCCTCCAGTGAGGCAGCAATTCACATTGAACCGCTGCTTCGTTAACTCCAGGAGGGCCTCTGACAATTTATTCCAGTCACAGACCTGGAGTGGCAAAAAGAGGAACTTTTCAAAGGCAAGCCCCTTTCCTCCTGGAAGTCTCTCCTCCACATCCAGGTTCATATACGGTTTAATTTCAGCTAAAAGATACAGCATAACAGAACTTCATTTCAAGAATATCCTCAAGACTATCCTCCCTTCTCTTCCAAGAAAAGAAAGGGTCAACTCCAAACACTGTTCTGATAAGGAAAACAAAACTCTGCAGTGAGCATTGTTTCCCTGGGTTCTCCATTGCCCATCCCTAAAAGGCTGAAAGGACTGTCTTCCTCCGTCAGTACACGCTGTTCCATACCAACTTCCTTCTATGCAATCCCATTGCAGAGAGCAGTTCAGCAGTTTACAAACACATCACTGCTCCTCTCCAAAAGATACCCCTTAAGAATCTATCAAACATCTGTGCATCTGTGTGCAGAGCTGTCAGATGGCAACTACCACACCTAAGAGAGGTACAACCAGAGAGACACCACTAAACTTTTTTGGAAGGTACTTCAAAGAACCTAGCAGATGCTTGCTGGTCACTTGCCCAAAAGCAGAAATAAGCCAGTTTCAGCTATGGGTCCCTGCTGGCACCAGCAAGCTAAGCCTTTCTTTTCCTCTCTCTCACACATCTTGGAGATGTGTCTTTGAGAAAGCTGTCTGCAAGCTTTGATTTGCCTGACTGACAATCTGAAGGAAGGAGGCTGCATGTTGAAAAGGGCCAGTTGGGTCATTCAGGGGGCAGGCTGCCACGGTCCCTGGCCAACCTGAGGAACTCACTGCTCCAGGGTCCCAGAGAAGGTCATGCTTCAAAGGCCACACAAATCTCTTACGAACAAGTGAATGAACCCACATGTCCCTACTAGTGAGCTGTGTCTTGTCCCCACTTTCTCTCCTTCTGATACAATGGCATGTGCGTTCCTAAACACACCTGCAGCAGTTCCTACACACACCACAAGGTCTGTGTGTGCCTGAGTGGGATGAAAAGTGGGGATGAGAGGAGCTCCAAGCACCCACAGACACACACAAGGCACAATCTGACCCTAAATCAAAAGTCTGTACCCAAGTGACACTACCTTTTCCTCCCCTCCTTCGCCACCTTCCCTTTCCCTCCCTGTGTGGCAGGTACATCCTCCCTCCAGAGAGATCACAGTCAACTGCCCTTGCGGTCCTCCTCCCTTCAGGTCAGGAACCCCAGCTACCATGCTTCTCATACAGCCTGTGTGTGGCGCGTCCCTGTGCATGTGCAGCTTCCAGTTCGGATGAGGCCAGGACAGCCTGATTGCCTCTGGCCGGGCAGGCTGGCACAGAGCAGCACGCAGCTTTCAACTTAAAGGGAACCCAAATTAAAACTACAAAGTGAGTATTAATTACCCTGGCACGAGCAGGCTGCAAACACATGCTGACACAGTGCGCTTGCCTCTGGACAAACCGCCCCCAAGTGCAGGAAGTAGGTGTATTGTGGGAGAGGTGTGTGGGAAACGAGGATTACAGCTCTGGGGATTGGGAGAGGGAATGGGCGCCAGGTTCTCACAGGCACACAAATAAAAGGGAGTGGGGAGCAACTGCAGTGGGACTGGACATGGCGGTAAAAGACATGCCTGATGTGACATCTTGGACTCAAAGCTGTGCTGGAAAACAGTGGCAGAGCCACCGTGACCCTCTGCCATCCCCTACCCTCTCTGCTCTACCACCCAGGGGTGACCCAAAAGTTCCCAAATCTGAGAAACGTGCCTTATCACTTCCCAGCCCCTTGCACCATGGTGCCACCAGCATAGCCACCACTAACACCCAGGGCTGCCCCAGCAGGAGGTGGTCGCTGGGCTGCACTTCTATCCTAAACTCCTTTCTACCCCTTCTTAAACCAGACTCATAACCCACATCTGACCACAAAGCAAGGACAGCGCTGAGAATAGGAATAGGAAGGATGTCAGCCTCCTGACTCATCAGCCACTCGCTATTTTCATAATGCTGTCTGGATTATGGAGCTCTTGGTTATTCCACAACATCCCTTTGGCAAGCACGTACATAACACAACGGGTGCAAGGGCACATGTAGCAGGACTTTATGAAAAGCAGGCAGCAATAAAAATTCTTTAAGGAAGCAGAAAAAGAGACGTGACAGTCCCTCTTCTGGCTGCTATGGACAGGCTGAAGGCTAGGTAGCCTTTGCCATGAAATCTAATGAAAGCACTACTAAATAGAAGAACATCTAGATCCAGACGCTTAGGATTGTTTATAACTGACAGAGGCATTCCCACCTTGGCTATGCTGGATCCAGAGGAAACTCTGGACAAAGTCTTTGGCCAGGAATTACTCACACTAAGGACTGAGGTTCTCCAGGGCCAGCCATCACTGCACAGAGACCCTCAGGCAGGAACAGGAAGCACAGTGGCTGGGTTGGGAGCATGGGGGGAGCTGGGTCCCCCAATAAGCAAATGGATATTCATACTCTCACTTAGCAGAGGATCTTGATTTCACTCAGCACACGTGTGCCTATTAACAGGAAACAGGAGCCCACCTAGGGAACTGGAATGTTAAAGCCTCAATGAGCAGCCTCTGCACAGCAAGTAACACAAGGATGAGACCAGCCAGGGAGATGAGTCTCTCTCATTGCTTCTAAAGGGCAGGCTCAAGTCTAGGCACACTAAAGACAACCAGGACAGTTTGACAAACTGTTAGCTAGCTGCAGTTTGGGATCTCTGCTGCCTGAGATGTCAGAGCTGTTTGCACTGCATGATAGGGTATGAATAAAGACACAGCTCAAACTATGTGGTTTGAAGATCAAAGTCCAGACTTCAGGTCTCCTCACACTGTCTCTCTTTGGGCAAGCGCTAGTTTCTCAGTTTAACTCTGCCTCTGGGATACTATATTTAGCAATGCTTGCAAAGCACATTGGGAGCCTGCAATGGAAGGGGCAACATATGCGTGTGTATGTACACACAGTCTTCTGACTTTCTAGAAACCTTTACCTCATGCTGTGTGGCCAGAAAGCGAAGTTTGCACCAGCACTACTCTGTCACCTAACCTGCCTTACATTTGTGAATGGCTCAGGTATCTGCCAAGAAGGCTTAGGCCAGCGTATCTCCTGCTCAGCTCCAACCTGAAAAAGTCCCTCATTTTAGAAGAAAACCTTTCTGTAGCGGCCTTTTAGGATGCAGATGCAAGAAATACAAGACAGGGAAGTCATTCCAGGGATCTGGCCTCTGTTCAAGCAGAAGGCGTTCTCAACATTGATAAGATCAAGGCAAGAGCACAAGAGGTTTATGTTCCAATTTAAAATTCTTATTTTGTTTTTACATAGCAGAAAACATCTCTCTGATGAGCCAGGTTATCAGATTGGCCTTGAAGTCCTCACTCCCTCTCTGCCTGCTCCAACAAGAGCTCTTGAGATATCCAGGGGCTTGCCAGTTTGGTCTTCTACCCACCTGCTGCTGCTGCTGAGATAAGCCCAGCTCCACTGATCCCATTCAGAGACTGCAAATGTAGGAATTTGTGATGGAAGAACAAGAACAGGACTAGATGAGTGTCTTGTAAAAGGGCCTGGAGAACTGAAAACTTGTGGCATTACAGAGAGACATTGGAAGATGGGTCTCTGCATCCAGAGTTGGCTACAGCTGACCAAGCCCGGTCCAAGGCAGAGCCAGTTACCTGTGAGCACGAGTACGTCCTTCCAGTGCCAAGGAAGTGTCTCCATGCAACACCCAGCTGAACCATGCAAACACGCTCTGGATGCTCAAATACTCACACACATGCTGTACCCCTCATCCACACCTAAAGCTTTGCTTCCAGTTACACACATTATACCAGCTGATCAGGTCTGCACACACGCATTGCCCACCTCACTGTGCAGCACCCATGTAGGCTCATGCCAGCCCCTCATCTTGCAGCGATATGTGCTATGTTACACGTATCTACTATGCACAGATCTATACTTCATACATACGCTGTCACCTCCAACTGATCTCTGGCCAAGGGGCTGATTCTCCTCTTCCATTATCCCTTATTGGGGGGGAACAGAAGCAAGGCTTTTTGAGCATTATTTTCTCTTCACTATAGGCCCTTACCTCGCACAGCTGCCATTCCTGGACACATTTCGACACAACTGCACTGCTGGACATTTGGGAAGTTTATTAATCTCTCTGCCTTAATCTGTTTAAGCTCTTAAGACTTGTCACATCACTGTCCTATCATCCTTCTTAAGAACTGCTGAACGAGTAGGAAGGTTGTAGCCTGACACCACCTGAGCTGCCCCTTGGGAAGCTGAAGAGAACAGTGATAAGGTGACACCTTAGCGTTAAAAAACAGCATGTGGAGAAGCAAAACCCCACCTCACCACCATATGAAACACTGTCCTCAGAAAGGACAGGATGAAAATGCTTTGATGTTACTAGCAGGTCACCGCCATCATCATCCTCATACAGGAGGCAATAAGCATAATCCTTTCTTCTTCACTCTATCCAGCAGCAGAACTACAGGGAGAAAACAGGACTCCTTGCTTCAAGCCCCTGGCATAAACTACTAGGTAGCCAGCCTGCTCCTCAGGTCAGTTCACTCTGCATCTCCATCCAGTTGCACTCTGAATGTTGCTGCCCACCACAGTTCAGAAACAGACTGCAAGCTCTTTACCTATACTGAAACAGGAGCCCTTGTGCAGCAGGGCTACAGTAACACAAGCAAACTGATTCACATGGTGATGCTTCCTGTTCAGACACGCAGGCAGTTGCCCGGTTCCTCCTGTAACAGCTTATTTATCCATTGCTCTGAGACATTGGTCTTCATTTCTATCCTCACCGCAGTGGCAAAGTCCCAACACTGAACTTCGGCATCAGACCCCCACAACAGAGTACCAAGCCTTGCCTCCTGCTGTCATCCTTTCTAAAAGGCTACATTCAGTGGGGCCACAGAACAGTCCTCCCAAGTGAACGAAGGTCCCTAGCGTGCTTTGACTTCATTACTGAAGGTTAGGCAAGAGCCAGAAATCACAGAATGTGAGGGTGACAGGCACCTCTAGAGATAGTCCAGCTCCACAAAGCGGGATCAGCAAGAGCACTTGCTGTCCAAGACCATATCCTGGCATACATTGACTATCTCCATGATAGACTCCACAATTTCTCTGGGCAACCTGAATTTCCCGTGTTTCAACTTGTGCCCATTACCTCTTGTGTTGCTGCTGGCCAACACTGAGAGGGAACCCTGTGCCAAGCATGTCTTAGTGGCTGGACTGAGATTTTCCTTCATATGACAAGAGCATAACACCACCCTTCAGAGGTACTGACCTGTCTTAGCTGCTTCCAGAGCTGAGGCACCTCAGCAAGGTATTCTGCCAGGGACCTGCTGCCTCCTAAGCTAGATAAACAAAAGCAGGCACTTGCAATCACTTGAAAACTGGAAGCAAAAACAGTCCTTTACCTAATGACTCTGCCATCATGACAGACCAACAAGAGACAGTGAAGTATCATATGCTATTGTCATGGAAACCACATGAGCACCTCAGGTATAGACATGCACCGTCACAGCTTGGAAGGGTTGGCCAGAGAAGCATGGATTCTGTGCCATCTGTCAGAATGGTGTGCTCTCAGTTTCTGCTGTTTATTTTAGTGTGAGCTAACATGGGCTCAGCAGGGAGCAAAGGGATAATTCTGACTCTCAGACTCTCCAGGGACACAAGAGTAGCTACAATAATGAGCTGAAGGTGTCAGAGGAAACCACACCACTGAGGCATCACTGGAACCTGTGGACTGAGGGACTGACATCAAGCAGCGCTGGAAACATCTACAAGTCCAGGGACACCCAGGAAAAATAGTGGAAGCACATGGACAGGCAAAAAGGAAGGTGATAAACAAGTTGCACTAAAACACTGCAGCAGGATTAGACTGTCAGTAGGTCTGAAGGACAGGCAAAGTATGGGGAGAGCTCACGGGGCACAGGAGGAGACAGCTGTAGTAAGAACAATCCAAGCAGGAGCACAAGAGATGGTAACGGATCAGGATTAATTGTGCAATCAGAAGCATCAGGTCACTGTGGGGTTGCTGGAAGACAGAACTGAAGTGCCCTGGCAGAAAGCATATAAAGGAGCTGGAGAAACACTGTCCAGCTCTGCACAAGGTTCTAGCCAGCCCAACCTGCTCCTTCTCTTGTCAAATACCAAATTCACCAACAAAGCAGTGACAGATAGGGGCACTCAACAGCATGCCCATAAACAGAAGCACTTCTAGGTGCACAAAGGCATAAGTCCCATTTCCCACTGAACAAGGTATAAACCCTGAAGGATCCTGGTCTGTCATTCATCCCTCCTGCAAGACTATAATTACAGCAATGAAAGTAGCAGCTTTATCACAAAGGATATCTGTTTTCTTCATCCTGACCTGTTTTTGCCTGTGTATCACAAACATAGGGAGCATCAGATGGGGTTCAGTGGACTAAGGCACTTGTTTTGACTGCAGCTTGCAAGGTCACAGACACTTCTCCCACAGCACTATCCAGCACTGACCAAAAGAACGCCAACGGAAGAGACAGGCTGGCTGAAAAGTCAGGGGATAGGGTGCTACAGACAGAGACTCAGAGGTGCAGGCAGCATAAACTACAAGGAGGAGAGTTGGGTAGACCTAACCCTGCCAGGCATGCGTGTGCTCAAGAATGGGAGATGCTCAGACACTGCAGTGTCAGCCCAGCTACAAAGCCACCCAAGCAATCTAGCCTCCTCATCTGCCATCATCCAGTCTCACATGCCATGCACATCTGCAGGTATAGTCCATTTTCTGCAGCTGTCTACTCAGTACCTCTCACTCCTACCAAACACCGCTTATTACCTCAGATTAGCGCTTCCCTCAGCCGAGAGGGATCCAAATGACACCATACAGGACAGTTATGCATAGCTGTATGAGCTCACAGTAGGGAATGTAGAGTTTCACTCCAAGAAAGCTTGGAGCCCACAACCTCCAAAAAGGAAAAGCCAATGTATTATTAGCTTCATCAGCACCTAACCTAAATTACAACTAGCAGCCTCTGTTATGCAGCTGATCAAGACACAGGAAACCTCCAGAAATAATCTTCTGGGTATAGATGCTCAAAAAGAATCACCACATTTAGATAAATGTGGAAAGATGCAGGAACTGGACCAGAAAAGGGCAACTTACATGAATTTTAATTACTCTAGTCTTGGCTCCACAGTTCTTCTTAAGCAGCATCTTCTGAAAGAGAAGTAGAATCCAGGGATTAGTAGAAGTAGCACGAGGGAACAGAAAGAAGGAGGTTGCAGGGAATCTCTTTTCATCAACATTTAATTAGCAAACAAGATGGATGGATGGGTAGGTGAGATATGAAAGGCTAAGAGTTACTAGACATGGCCTAATCTGAGACTGTCTCACCCAGCCTGCACAGTCTCTTGGCAGTGACTGACACCCTGGGATCTGAAAGAACGTATGTGAAATTCCAGAGAGAAAGAGAGGGGACAACTGCCTAAAAGGAAGTTTCTTCTTTCCTGTCCATTAGCGGTTAGACTTTGCCCTGAAGCAGGTGAATTTATCTTCCTTTTATAAAGAAAAGAATAGCATACTTAATGCAAATGTGGATGTTCTCATTATTTAATAGCTATTTTCATTACGTTTATTTAGAATTAAAAAACAAGGTAAAAAGCACCTGCTCACAGCCCTAAATCCCCTTGCTATATACTGCAAGAGCCATTAAAGTTGCCACAACACATGAACTGCACAACTTAGCAAACACGATATACTTAGAACAGCAATTGCTCTGTAACTACAGAAATAAACAGGTGAGTTACAGCTTTATCCCAGTTCTGAGGCAGTGCTTTGAAAGTTGGCAAGTGAATAAAATCACTCCCTCCCCCCAAAAAAATTCCAAAAAGTGACTCAGAGCGGAAAAACAAGGCTTTAAGAACAGGTTTTCCCATAAAAAATACTTCCGCTACATTCTTATAACAAAAAGCCTGGTGATGGAGGCACACCAGGAGGAAACTTCTCCATCAGCTTTTGAAATAAATAATAGATTTTCCTAGCTCCTGCCTGTTTTCAAAGAATCAGTTAGGATGGAAAAGACCATTATGATCACCAAGCCCAACCATTACCCCAGGACTATCAATCCTACCACTAAACCATGTCACTAAGGGCAAACTGATCTCCCTCATGACCTCCAGTCACAGCCACTCTTTACCTACCACCTCGCAGGGACCCACACCATTTGCTGGTGACCCTACCCCTCACGGCTGTCCCTCATCTCCCTGCAAGATTTCCCTTCATGGCCACCCCGCACAGCCCATGGCTGTCCCTGTTCTCCCCTCACGCTCTCCCCTCACAACCGCCTCACTTCTCCCCTCACGATGTCTCCTCATGACCTTCCCCCCCATGGCTGCCCCTGCTCTCCGCTCATGATCTCTCCTCATCCCTCATGGCCACGTCTCCTGTCCCCTCATGAGTGCCCCTCTCAACCACTCCACCTCTCCCCTCATGATCTTCCCTCATGGCCGCCCCTGCTTTCCCATCACAGTCGCCCCTAATGGCTCTCCCTCCTGTTCCCTAATGATCCTCCTTCAGTGACTGCCCCTCTTGGCTGTTCCACCACTCCCCTCATGACCGCCCCTGTTCTCCCCTCACAAGCTCCCCTCAACTCTCCTGTCTCCCTTCACGATCTCCACTCACCTCTCATGGCTGCCTCTCTTGTCCCCTCACAATCTCCCCACCTCTACCCTTTTCCAGTTGGAAAGCTGTGTCAAGTGTGGGAAAACACTCCCCGTATCCCACGCTTTAACAAAGTAACTGAAGTGTTTCTCAGACTAAGTTCTTCACACAGAAGACCGATGGAAAGGCATTCCACCATTTTACCAATACGGGCCTTTCAACTTCCTCTCTCCTTTTATTTGCAGTCTTCTTGCTTTTTCCAGTAGAAGACAAAAGCAACACAGTAACAGAAACCTTGGAAACTCAAAAAGCTTAAAAAAATCACGAATACACAAACAACTCAATAAAACTAAGAAGAAAAAACCCCAAACTGAACACCACAGCAGCTTAGATCAAAGTACGTATTATTTTTCCAGTAGAAAGTACTGCTGAGACATGAGGAGAGAAGCCCTGCTCCTCCACCACCTTCTGTCATTCCACGCTCCATAAGCACGTCTTTGCTGCCCAAAGCTTGGAGAGGGAGCTGGAGACCCATCCATCATTTCTACACCCATCAACCTCTTTGATCTGAAATCCAGCCCTTGGCACATTGACATGCCTGGAAAAGAGAAGGGCAATGCAATGCAGCATGACTTGAAACTTGGACATAGGTAGTTGGGGGCCTGGGGAAAGTGCACTTCATTGTCCAAGCATGCATAGGAGAGAAGGGAGGTGCTGCAAGGATTTTGAGCTTTTTCTCTTAATCCTGCAGCAGGCGAATCCTAATGCTGTCTCTGCTATTCATCAAAGGCCTCAACAGTAGTCATGCCTGATGCCTCTGTCCCCAGGTCTCACCCGGCAGGTTTCTAACCTCAAAGGACCCCAACAGCTCTTGGCACAAACCAGGTAGAAGCAGGCAAAGGGAACTGCTGAACTGAACTAACCCTAGCCCAGGCTGTCCAACTAAACAAGTCATTCTCTGGGAATTCCTATAAAACAACATGGGGCTCCATTCCCAGCCAGGCTGTAAGGCAGCTATTGTAAGGCTGGTATTTGCTGTGAGGTTACCATCTTTAAGAACCCCCCACAACCACACAGTGGAAAAGACTGAGGAGGAGGGAGAAGCTGGTGAGTGACAAAATCCAGGCATGCAGGGAGGGACAAAGTGAGGAGTTGCAAGGTCTTGCAAAGCTTTGGTCTCTAAGTGTTTCTTCTAGATTGCTGTGAAATGTTGGCTGGGGGGGAAGAGGAAGGTTAAGGTAGACACCTCAAGCCATAAGGCCAATGGTGGGACAAAATGCATAGACAAAGTAGGGTCCAGCAATCAATCTGGAGTCCTGATTCTCAGTTTTCAAGCCCCATCCTCGAAGGGAAGAGCACTGTTACAGCAGAACATGTCCTGCTGCATCCCATTTGACTACAAGCTGCATGACTTTGGGCAAGACTGTCAAAATTCTCTAAGCAAGGCTGTCTAAGCTCCTGTAAGATGAGCTTTACAACAGTATTTGGCTGAATCCTCAAGGCTGTGACACCAAACTCCACAGTAGCACCGCAGGATCCTCAGCTGAAAGCGGAGAAGTATCTTTAAACACAACCCTGTCAGCCAGGGAGCAAGCACATCACCTTCCACTGCAGTCCAGAAGGGTCCAGTGCCTAATGAGGTCCCATCCACAGATCACCCAGTGACTCCATCACAGTGAAACAAATGACATCATTTCCCAAGTACCAGTTAGCTGAGGCAGCAAAACCTTAAATTTACTTGTCCTGTCCTTCTACTAATACACACAGATAGTTAAAACAGAGACAGCAATTACAAGACAACAACTAAGACTGTATGAAAAGTTTGAACTAGCCCATGGGTGGATGGATGCATGGATGGTCAACCGAGCAACTCTACCAAGAGGCATTCAATTGCTCAGCTATATCACAAACCCTGTATTTCTGGCAGAAAAATCAGGTGCTTTTTTAGCAATGCTGTTGTGATGAGTTTTAATTGTATGAGGATCTTGCCACTGTTTGCACTGTTGCTACAATGTGCAGCAACAGCACGATGCCCTACATAACAATTTCTGTTAGTTAATAGAGATCTTTGGTGTGCCTCCTGATGGGCTTAGAAGTAAAATGCAGACATGACATCCCCTCATCCACAGGCTGTAAAAGTGGAGCATAAGCCTCAGAGGAAAGTCTCTGGAACTGCTGGATTTTCCTGCTTCCATTTAAACTGAAAGTGAAGCAAGACCATTTGTGCTGTACTCTTCCAACTTCACTGTAAGATCTCAAGAACATCATAACAGACAAAACAAAGGGAGGGGGGGAGACAGCAAGCAAGCCAGCCACATGATCCTGCAGCTGAAAATGAATAAACAGAAGGCCAGTTATCAAATGCTATTCTATTTAATCAAATCGCTTCCACCTCACTTGCAGCCACACACTCGCTGCACCCAGCACAGTAAAGCCATGCTTTACAAAAAGGAAGTCTAGCATCTTTGTGTGGTTTTCCATCCCTCAGTTTTCCCTTTCCTTGCCAAACCTGAGTACAGACTTCCAGTTGGGGAAGCTAAAATGCAGTGCTGCCTAGCAACAACCAGGGACTTTCCACAGCAGCCTCTCCTCATCCTCCCTCTGGAGACCTCTACATCACAAGTCAGCCACGAGATGCAGCAACTCATTAACTCCTATTTACACAGATACGGGGGAGAGCTGAAATAACATCTATTTGGCTACATGACTTGCAGTAGCCTAAAAGCAGAAGAAATGGCCTATAAGAAAGGTGGCACATTCAGTTCAGTAATTATGTGATTGTTCCTAACTATCAGGCCAACCTGGAAGTGCAGCTTTGTTTCTGAGTTCTTTTTTGGGAGCCACAACAAGGACAAGAGCAGAGATTTGCTGAAGGTCATGGAGAATGTAGTAGCAGAGCTGAGAATGAACTGTAGGATTCTGAGATTCTTTCTTCCACCTGCAGAAAAGGAAATGGAAGAGGCAGCACCTGTGTTCAGTTCTTAATTTCAATTAAAAAGTCCCTCCTGTTGGTCTCTGACAGTACTGCCGGCATCAGAGCTGAAACCTACAGATTGGGAGCACTGTTACTTGCACGAAGGAAAGTTTGTTTTATGATCTTCTGCTTAAAAAGAGGAAATGACACCACTAAGGAAGTGTGGAAAGTCTTTTTGAGGGCACAAGAGTTGTATCCCTCTCTAAAAATAAGACTAAACTGGAATGATTTGGGTTAAACTCCCAGAAAACAGCAGAATCGGGTCAGCCTAAAAACCTTCCCCCCAGTCTCACCTCCTGTCACACACATACTTTGTTTATAACCCAGTGACTGTGCTCTGGATTCAAAACAAAGTTGCAGGGACTGGAAATGATCACTTGAAGGGTTACATATTTACTGAGTAACATGTGGTAATGAACCCCTGAACTGACATGTGTGTCTTTGCTGCACATCGCTGCCTCATCAAAATGCCACATTAAGAGTAGAGATGAGCCATCACCCCTGCTTCCCTCAGAGCTCAGCTCTCTAGTCCAGCCTTGCTTTAGCAGAGATCTCTGATTAAGCTCCAAGTCCTGTAACACTAACTTAATCAGTAATGAACTAATCCTACTAACTAATGAACTAATACCCTAAGGATGTTTAAGTGCTGCACACATCTATTTGCTTATGCACACAAGCTCCTGTACCCAGATCTACTGTATACAAACTATTATCTAGATGGTTGCAACAGATAGTAACAAAATACAGGTATTCTTAATACAAGGTCATTCTAGGAATAGTGAAACTCTCAAGAGGGATGAAGCTATGCCATACTACTGCTGTTCAAAACTATGTATTTACCACTGTGCCAATGAACAGCTTAAAGATGGGCATCACAGCTAAATATTAGAATACGTAAGAGCTTGAACAATCTCTTAAATGAGTGTACAAAGCAAAGCATCAGCTAATATGTTAATAAACCCCTTTCATCTTACATCTGCTTTTTATGTGCACATTTTTAGAATGATTTCATTTTCACTACCTCCATAGGACAAAGCAACAGCTCTTCTGTCTACAGCTGGGGGATTATTATTATTATTGTTAATTGTATTATCTGGGTGGAGTTTTAAACCTAAGGGCTCGATACTGTTTAACCTACCATTTTTTTCAGAACAGTTTAGTCTATTTCATGCAAGAGAGCACAGGAACTCTCAGTTCAACTTAACTCATTTAATTTACAACAAATCAGTACACTTCATCAAACGGTCCATACGGATACACAATCAGCTTTGCTGGGACTGAATAATTTTGCACGTGTTTTCACCTGTTTAATGGAAGAGATTTCAAAAGTGAAAAATCTGTTTCAGTAACTGTACTGCCACTTGACTCAAAGACCAGACTTTAGGAAGAACATCAAGCAAGCCAGAAGCCTGCCTTTCATTAGTTTTCCTGAGGACCCTCTACAGCACTTGGACTGAAGACACCGATGCGTCTGTCACTTGTTGACATCTTAAAGCTCTTGACAAGATACAAAGGTTAAAGCGGACCAAGTTTTAAGAAGAAGCCCCTTCAGCTCCATAACTCTTGTTTTACTTCCATGCTGTTAGCCCTACCAGTCTACTTCCCAGTTGTCTGGAGTCTTCCAGAAACAAGGTAGACCGAGCTTGAATGTCTACCACAGAAAACACATATGTAGAAACAGACTGATGATGCTTCTTTGTTCAGAAAGAACTGAATGAAACATTGCAACATGAGCAGAAACTATGCTCTAAGTCATAGCAGAAGGCTGATGTGAAGGAGAAACCATGCCCGGTGATGTAATGACCATAAAGAGAAAAAAACTGGACAGCAAGGCAGTGAAGCAGCTTCATAGGCCAACAAGCAGAGGGCTGAAAGGCCCTTAACAAGATGCCTCTTGTGAGGGGGAGGTGAAGACGACACCAGTGCAGAGGCAACGCCAATGTGTGAACTCCAGCCCAACACCACTCCTGGTGCCTGCACAGAGTTGGCCAGGGTAGCACAGCCCCATGGCCCTTCTCTCTCCTGGGAAGGCAAGGAGCCTGTCCAACTTCATTCCCTACTGGCCCCCAGAGCCTGGTTTGGGCCAGGAGACGCAGCCTTCCCCACCAGCCTGCTGCTGAACTTGGCTTGTCCCAGCCCATCGCTGCTGTGGCAGGGAGAGCACATGGAGGGTTAAGGAGCAGGGCAGGAGTGCAGCTGCGGCGCAGTGGGCAGATGAGGTCAGGGCACCGCACAAAGTGGCTATTGTGCAGCACACTGTGGCTGCAAGTTTCTGCTTGACAGAGACCCACCTCCATCCCACCACGTGGCACGGGGTGGATGGCCCAGGGGTCCACAGGGGCAGGAGGCCCACAGCTGCTGGATACCAGAGAAAGGTGACACACGCATGAAAGCAAAGCAGCAGCAGCCGCATGGGACCAAGTGGAGCATTTCAGCAGGGCTCTTTTGACAGCACAGGATGAATTAAAGGAAGGGGATTAACCATCTCCAAAGGCAATGCTCCCACAAGCAAGGCCCCAGCCAGAGCTCAGTGGGGATGCTGAAGCTATCAGCCCCTCTCTGACCCAACAGCGCCAATGCCTCTGGGCTAAAACACCAGAGCCCAGTGCTCTCTGCTTTTGCAGACATCTCCTACTCAGGAGCGCAGTGCTTCAAGCTCATGCAGCACGGCGCAAGGGAGCCAGACCATGGCTCCTGTCCTTCCATCAACAACAGTGACGGGTGCTCTGCAAGGAGCAAAGCTGCCTCTGCCCTCGCAATCGGTTTAGGAGGATAACAAGCAAAAACACTTTTAAAGCCATTTTGTAGGTTGACTTTGGACTGGATCTTTAAATTCCTTGGCACTGAGCAGTGCTGCTAGGGCACTGGCATCACCCTTTAGCTCTGCAGTAGAAAAACTGTATGGAAGAAGGTCACAGGCTCCTCCTTACTGCTGTAAAGCTGAAGCAACTCCAGCTGACCTTACCCCCCAGCCAAGCTCACAGGCATACACGACTTTAATCCACAGAGAAACAAGAGGGCCAGGCCTTCCCAGCTGTAGCCCAAGGGTGACAGCTCCCTGCCCAGCCCCTACATCAGCACAGCACCAAGAGGGCTGCGTTTCACCCACAGCCTTAAATCACAGTTATCATCTGTCAGTCTGCAGACTGCTCCACCAGAAGTTAAACAGCCTCACAGCACTATAAAGTACAGGTTAATTCAAGTGCTTTGGCCAACAGTCTCCTCCTAGGAAAACAAACTCCAGCATCCAAAGACTGTAAGCTGTGGTAATGCTGTGGAATATCCTGAAAAGCTTTGGAGTTCTTTAGAAAGTTCTTTCTATTTCACATTCAGTTGAATTAGTCATTAATGCTTCCTTTGCAACATTCACCCTCAATCTGCCTTCAAAACATCAATACATTTGGTCTTTCAACACTGTCATAAAGGGACCCCATCTCTATCAGACACGAGAGCCTCAGTTTTCTAGGCAGCACTCTGCCAGCAAGTGGCATGAATCCATGGCCTTCATATAGTGCAGACACTGACCACTTAGCATCTCTGGACAGGGCAGCAGAGGAAATGCTCATTACTAAAGTGATCACTGAGAACAAATTCAAATTAGAAGCAAAGCAGAAAACCAGACAAGGCCTTACAAAACAGCATACTGCAGGGACCTCCCTGGGATCCCATATAGCAAATGGTGGACCATTAAAACCACAATAAATTAACTTCTGTGGTTATCAAAATCCCTTCTAATCATGGTGTCACTCATCACCTTATTTTGTATGCTACTAGGGGTGGTTCAGCTGTTACTGCTTTAGAGAAATGGCTGAAAGCCTACAGCAAATACAAAATGCCCTGAACCAGGGGTGAGTCTTACCTGGCAGAACAGCAAGTCTATCCCACAAGCAACTGCTCTCTAAATAAACACAACCCACTTGCAATGCCCACTACAAGAGAGTGTGAGCCCAAGCCTGGTCAGGAAGGCCTGCCACCTGGCAGAGCATCTGAATTCCCACCACTCCCAGGGACCAGGAAGCAGATAGGTTATTAAATTACACGCTGCTTTTTGAAGTTCTCACTGAATATTACACTACTGCCACAGCTAATGCAAACACAGCTACCAATTTACACAGTTATGGTCTAAGCAAGCAAACTATCCAAGTGACTGGTTTTCTCCTGCTCCTCTGTCACCTTTGTGGCATATGGTCTCCAGATATGCTCTGGATCTGTACAGAAGCCCTGTCCCCCTAGGCACAGATAAGAGGCCAGATTTGCCCTGGCACTTTTACCACTAGCCCTTTGATTTGAATTTGGGGATGGAGGAAGTGAACACTCTGCATGGCGCATCTCTGGCTCAGCAGCCGCTTCCCCTGCTGGTTTGTCTGGCAGGGTCTGAGTCTGCTGGTCTGCAGGGTACATCAGATGGTTCATCTATTCACTCCTCGCCAACCCCAAATCCCTCACTGGTTTTCTTTGAGGCCTGGAAAGAATGCAAAGCTCCATTTGTGTAGCAAACAGACATGACCAAAACCTCCAGCACCTGTGGAGTAGCACAAATATAAAGGAGCAGGATTCATTAATTCCCTACCACTCAGCTGCACTTGCCAAAGTTATCGAAGTTCAAATGCTGGGCTTGCCCCTCCTGCTCACTAGAGCCTGGGAATGGAGGAGAGAGGGGTGTGAAGGGACAGAAGGGTCTAAGTTTCACAGCTGGCAGGCATGGCAGCAGCTCTTGAGGAAAAGCTTACAAGGCTTTTAATTCAGGGCTGCCAATGTGACTGTTCCCTCCCTTCATTCCTGGCCTTGGTACCAAAGCCATCCACAGGGAACATCCACTCTGGTCTAACATATCATCTTATGTCTCTATAGTGTATCTCACTTGTGCAGCCCCAGCCTGTAACAGTCAACTGAAGCCTGGCTCGGACGTGAGTCCAAAGCCCTCCCTCCCCAGGGACTTTTGCCATAGGCAGAGCAACAGCAGAAGGCACTTTGCTGCCTGCAGCTTTACCTGTTCCCCTTGTCAGCACATGGGAAATGCTGCTTAAACACTGTCCCTGAGCACACCAAGAAGGGGTTAAGACATTAGTGCAAGTCAGGCAAGAGAGTAAACAGTTTCCTCCAAGCAGGAAGACAAGAGAGGGCTCTGAAAGTCACACAGCTGTATTACCCTGGGAAAGAAGAAAGAGAATTAAACCCAATGAAAGGTACAGACTTTTGTCAGCTGTGACATTACAGGGTCACAGAGAGGGAGAGAATCCACAGATGGCTGCTCCAATCCCAAAGCACACAGGCACTACCAGGGTGAGTGCCAGGTTACCTGCACACCATCTGCTAACTGAAAAACCTACAAGACACTCCAAAGGCTCTGTGCAAGCCACAGGTTCTGGTCCATAGCAGCCAGAAACTAAAGAGCTTAGGCATCTGGGACACCACATTTCCAGAAGGAGACTCCATGCTCACACAGGTTCAGCCTGGCAGAGGAAAGAATAGCTGTACACAGGGAAGGCAAAAGAAAAAGGTCAAGATTCTTTCAAGTCTAGATTTTTAAGCCAATTTCTTCATGGCTTTGAGCCAATGTGAATGTTTTAGATGTTGATATCATGTATTTATGTTTTAAAGTATAAATTCTTGGCCTGGAATGCCTGTTTGTGAGCCCAAAAGCCTGCTCTAAAGAGTATAGTTAGAAAAGGGACTTTTCAGGAGGTAGAAACCCCACACTGTACCTATCTAAACCATCACAGAAACTGTACAATGGAGATCAGTGGGTTGGTCTGGGGAGAACCTGGAATATGCACCTTTTCAGCAGATTCTTAGCTAGAGGGTTGGTCTTAGTGGAGCTTCTCAAAAATAGGGCAACATGGGCTATAGTCATTGGACTCAAGGAGGGAAGGACTTTTCAGTGGCATGGAAGGCAGGCATGGCCTGTCCTTCACAATAGAAACCTCAATACACAACTAAATCACCTCCCACCCTCTCTCCAGCTGAGTGCCAGAGACACAAGGAACCCTTGCCTTGGGTTCAGCTGGTGCTGCTGGGAGCACTCACAAAGGCAGCTTTCAGCAGAACACACACAAGGTCACATCTTCAGATGAGAACTTGGAACTGTGGACAGTGGAGCAGCTCTGAAGAAAAGTGAAATGCAAGCTGAGTGCATAAAGAGCTCTGGGAAGCCAAAACAAGCCTGTCAAACAAGCAAACATCCTGAGCCATGGGGCTTGCTCGGGCTCCACAAAGTCTGAACACAGGGCACAGAGTCCCACTCCTCCTCCCAAGACACACACGTACATGTCATGCCTGTACAGCTTCACAGCATATTTCAGCATCTCTCCTTTCATATGGCTCTGGTTTTGAGATCTTGCTTGTTTCCATGGGCACATGAAAATAGTTTCACATAAACAAGCAATGTATTAGAAATTACAAGCCAGAAGATTATTAACAAACCTGAGAGACCATTCGTTTGTCTTCAAATGGATGGCCATGAAGTGGATTTGCAGGTTGAAGCTCAGAGCTTTTGATGGGGTTTGACCACCAACTTTAAAAGGGCTGATCTAGGCCTGTACCCATGTGAACAGCTTGCAAGGATTTCAGAGGCATCAGTATCCCCCACCTGGTGCTCTGTCCTTCCTCCTAAGTACGTACATGGTACCCTTCAGCACTGGAGATCAGCACTTGTGGATTCCAATACCCTACTGCACCCTCTTTGTTCACATCCTCATGGCTACATGTGACTCCAGATGGCCCAGAAGCTGGTCCAGGGAAGCCTCCCCAGTGCAAGACACGAAACAATCCAGCGAACAGTGCTTTCTCTGGTCACTTCAGTGCAGTGAGCTTCATCATCTGCCCCTGTCCATGGGTGCCAGCACAGGATACGCATCACTCCTGCCAACTTTTTGAACCTTCTCTATGTGACAGCAGCAATGAACCAGCTCAGAGCCAGAAGCAGGCCACCACCTCCCCAGCCCTTGTTAGCAGAGGAAGGCAACCCTTATAGCTGCGCTCAAAGCGCTAGTTAGAGAACTGCTGACCTCATGTATTGTTTTCAATTGTGTGCATCAGGATCTACTATCCAAATCATTGCAAATAAGCCTTCAACTCAAAAGCCTGTAAGATCCATATCAAAGCCTGTGTAACAAGTGCCAGCGCTCATAACACATGCATCAATTTTAACACACAAATCAATTTGTTGTTTCCTTTTTTTCCGTTCAGGATTTCAGCTCATCTGATGCTTACAAAACAGTCATGTCCTAGGACCAAGAGGGCTCATTCACCCACCACACTGGAGAAGAGCAAAAGCTCAGGCCATCTCATTGAAAGAAGAAAGAGTTCAAAGAGAGACCTTAATGTCTGAAGGCCAAGGTCATTAAGATCCTCTGCGCAAGAAAGGTTGATAAAAAAAGCAAACAATAATACCACATTTATATGAATAGTTTTGAGGTAGTTTGCATGGGTGGTTTGGGTGGTTGCATCTGGAAAGCAAACAAACCAGCATCCCAACTCAGTACAGTTTTATACAGTGGACCAAGCAGAGGCAAGGCTCACATTTGCAACAGTAGTTACTGCTGCTTTATACTTCTAACCCTACCAGCATCCACATCATGAGATAGCAATCTGATTTGTTTCAGCTTCTTGTGGTTTACTGTTGCACTAATCCTTAGGGTCTTCCCATAGGCTGTTTAGCACAACTGCCCATAGTGAGAGCCTGCAAAATGCACACGAAGAATTAGCACAAAAATGCCTTTTCACACTTATTCTTCTCAAGTCTGACTGCTACATTGTCTGAATGACGAAAGAAAAGATATAGGAACACTATAAAGATGTCCTACTAGAAGTCACTCTACTCAAAAACACGTCTTCAAATCACATTTTCCAACAGCATCATTTCCACTGCTCATAATTACACTCATATCTCTAACAATACTTAGAGCTGGACATGTTACTCAGAGGATGACATGAAATTCTATTAAGCTGAAGACAAGTTAAGAGCTTGATTTGACGATACACCAAATTCAAAACGACAATGAAAGCACATGTATCATGAACTCACTGTGCTATTTCAACCAGAGCTCCGAATAAAGTGACACATCTTAGGTTGAGACTTACATTAAGGTATGCCCAATACAGCATCTTGTCACCTAGCCAGGTACAGCACATTCCTGTGTGAGGTTTGCCCACCCTTCCTGCCCATACAGGAAACAATGGCAGTAACAGACTTTCCTGAGTAAACGCAGGGCATTCCCTATGGTGGTTTCCACAGGTGCAAACCACATCGCCTTTAACCTAACAGCTAACAGGTTTAACAGCAGTGAGAAAACCAAACAAGCGACTGGCTCCATTTTAAAGATATTCCTACCTATACCACGAACTGCACAGAACCACTGGCTTTGCAGCTTGGAAAACGATGTGTTAAACTGTACTTTGTTTCTTAATCATGTATTATGCCCACACACCACCACTCCAGAGCCTAAAGGAGGGTTCGATGAGCCCCTGAAGTGAAATGCAAGATAGGGAAGTTCCTGAAGTCTCTGTAGGTAGGCAAAAATGAACATGCTTACAATAAGATTGCAAAGTAACTTGCAAAGTGATTCAGGGTTTTATCCTTTCTGTAACCTACTTTTTCCATAATCAAAGGCATGAAGGTGAAATTGTGGCTTACAAGGATATGTCAAGGTCTTGAAACACAAGCACGTTTTTAGATTTAAAACTACAGTTTGCCTAGCATAGACATGACCACAGACTTCATCTATATTAAGTTCCTAACACTCTAGAGGATCCTCAGTGTTTTAAATTCATTCCTATGGAAATTGCTTTCCATGAACAAGCGAAGTCCAACGGGAGATTGAAAAGATTATTTTCAATAAGGAAAACAAGCAAACTTAATAGAGCTTCTCTTAAGTATCTTAATTTGTGCTTTCTTTTAATGTATCTGAGGCCTCCAGGATACCTATGCTTTTGAGGCCTTGAATTCAGAAAAGAATGCAATTATATGCTTGTGTCTTGGAGAAGAAGGGTTCACCTCTGACATACCAGTCATCTCCTCAAAACCAACTGCAGCTCAGCAAGAAGTGTGTGTCTGGCAACAGAGCTCTGGAGAAGGGCAGGGAGGTTTAGAAGAGAATCTGCTCTGGTTTAACTCAGCCTCCATCTACATGAGAAGTAGATGCCTCTATTGAGTGCCTCCTCCTGCGAGATGAGCTGTGGACCAATGCCCAAAACTCCCATTGACATCAACAGGCTGAAAGAAAGCGCGAGCAGAGCCCAGCAGTGTGGTTCTCATGTGAGCCAACAATGGAGAGGCTATTCAGAGCTAAGGCAGAAAATCAGAGCTAAACCCCTGCCCATGCCAAGGACAGCTGTGTTGTTGACAGCCAGGCTGGCTATTCTACTATGCCAAAGCTTGTCCAAAAAGAGTATTTCCTAGAGTGTTTACTCTAGTTGCAGGCTTGGCCTTAAAAGCTCAGCCAGGTTCTGCCTCTTGAACAGCAATGGCTGCTATATTTCCATGTGTGAGACCTGCCCTGGGACAAGCTGATTGCTTTCAGTGTGCCGTGGCAGACCCAGAGCACAAACACCTACCATTAATAGTTAATGCGCACCATCACAGGACTGCCTTGTTTCTGTTGATTCCAAACCCACACTACCACCTCCCTCTTCCCTTCTCACTCACAGGCAGTGCCCCAGGGGAGACTGCAGGGTGCAAAGCACACCTCAAGCACCGGTGCCATGCAGTGCTGGATGAGGACAGTGTCCTGCTTCAGAAATACAGGGCTAAGCAGTGCCAGTGGAAAACAACGGGGAAAACAAGCTCTAACTTTCTGTTACTTGATACCATTGCAGTGCTTTGAACAAGCCTCTTACTATTCAATTTTTAAGCAGCAGCAGCCCCTGTTGTCTTATAGGTGCTGACTTTTAAGAAACTGGTCATTTGCATAAGCGCTTAAGGTGGGAATTCAACACTTAGTGGTGGTGGTAGGGCAGGAACAAGAGAAAAAGCCTAACCTATCTCTTCTGCTCGTTTCAGTTTCTTAATCTATGTAACAGCAAGAAAAGCAAGCTGAAAACTGCCATCAGGCACTTTGTGGACTACATAAGGAATAACCAGCCTGGTTCTAAACAGCTATTTACCCTCTTCTAGTCTCCTCAAGCTCACCTCACTGCTCCTCTGAAGAGGTAAATGTAAGACTTTCTTCTTTTCAGAGGTTGCTAGCATAAGCAAAAGATGTAACTTATCACGCCTGAAGAGAGATCCATTCATCCGCAAACCAAATACAACATGGGCAGTGACAGCATATGGTGAAGCCACCTGCAAACTCCTATTCTCCCCAGGTGAGGATGAGATATTTGTATCACAATGAGCCACATGCTGCAGGAGGAGTGGGAAAGGAGAAGTATCTGGCCAGCTCAACAGTCACATGGGGACCCAACCCAGGCAGCGCTTCTAGTCCAGACGCACTAAGGCTGTGTGAGGACAACCCAGCTCTATTCCAGAAGAAAGCGCTATAGAGAAGGTTCTGGCCTTCATTTCCAAGTAACATCCACTAACTGGTCTTGCTGGAAAACACAAACAGGTTACAGCAAAGCTTCTTAATCTGCCAGGCCCTCAAGGCCACTTGGGCTCAATTCAGATAGTGGGGAAGAAAATGTGCCAGCATTATCCTTCTGCACTGTATTGTGTCAAAACAAGAAACAAAACACCTTTTGGAAAACCTTCAAAAAGCACCCACAACAGCCACCTCCCAAGAGAAAGAAGAGGAATATGCTGCAAGACGGACATCCTTGGGTATCCAACCCAGCACCCACTCTGTGACTGCCATTCATCCCACCTGCAGTTAGGATCTCTAGAGTTTGCTGTGTGCTGATTTGTGTGGCCTGCCACCAGCCAACCATGAACCACCGCAGGAAATATGGGGGAATGGGCTTTCCTTCTACTAGCTCAGCAGGAATTATTCTCTGTGGCTCTTTGAGAGAAAAAGGATAAAGATCAAGACCTCAGCCTTGTCCATTCATATGCAGATATTCTGGCAGCCACTTTCAGGTGACAACACTCTCCCCCTCCCACCCCCAAATTTACTCCCTCCAGGCCTACCTATCCCTCACAGTCACACCAGGAGTTCAAGCCCCACACAGTATCACCACCCTCACTCAAGTCACATCTCAAGGACACATGCCAGTGGTGCCCATATGCCCATTTGATCTCCCCTCTCTGGTCTGCAGCCAAAGAATTGGCTTTAGCCTAATTCCTTCTTACCAAGCCTTAGAGCTTAGAGAAAAAAGGACAGCAGGGCTGGGAAGGTAGCCAGCAAGCTTGCTAATCTAAATGATAAGCCATCAGCTTTAACCTTAGGCTCATAATTTACTGCCATTGGTGCCAGGATGCTATTATTGTCCCTTTGGGAATCTTAATACAACAAAATTACTTTCTCTAGCTCTGTCTTTACCCATTCTTAATCTCGTTTTCCCCACAGCTCTTCTCTTGCCTTTAAAACACACTTTTCCAAACTTCAGCCACATCTGATTTCCCTCCCTAATCTTCCTTTTCCTTCACCCAAGCTCTTTGGTGCACTCCAAATCACTCTGACCAACCTAATCCCCGCTCTCTCATGATTCCAAGCAGCACCTCAAGGAACCAGGTTTCAGAGGTTTCAGCAGATGTTCAGGCTGCAGGCTCATGCTTGGAGACAGCTCAAAAGGTACTTAGGTCCCATGGTAGCTATATTCACCAACATGCAAGCTCCTAGGAAAAGAAGGCAAAGTTACATGGCCAGATACTCAGAGACAGACAAATATTCCCAGAAAGAAGCACATATAGTAGCTCACTTGTCCATCTTCCCCTTGAACTGTTGCCCCTTTGCGTATGTTACAAAATCAGGTGAAAAACACACTCAGGCATAACAGGGAAGGAAGGGATTAAGGGAGAAGAGCTGAAGTGTTTGGCACTAGGAACAGACAAGCCAACACACTGCCATAGGGCTAACACAATGATAGAAGAGGTCCAAGGAGAGATGTATGATCAGAATAAAGATTTGCAAGTAGCACACCTGAAAGGCAAACACAGCATCAACAGATCTCATGGGGAGAGGCCACACATGGAGTGCTGGGTTCAGTTTTGGATGGGAGAGATGCGGAGCTACTGAGGAAAGTCCATCAGCTACTGCTGAACCCAGGACAGAGTGCCACAAAGATGATTAAGGAACTGAAGCATCCCTCCTATGAGGAGTGGCTGAGAGAGCTTGGCTTGTTTTTATATTGTGCACCAATATCTGAAGGGAGGATGGAGACTGTGCTTTTCAGTGGTGCTCAGCACCAGGACCAGGGGTAATGGGCACAAACTGAAACACAGGAAGAGGTTCCCTCCAAATGTCAGGAAACACAATTACTGTGAGGGTAACTAAACACTGGCACAAGCTGCTCAGGGAAGTTATGGAGTCTCCATCCTTGGAAATACTCAAAAGCTGTCTGGATGCAGTTCTAGGCCACTGGCTGTAGGTGACCATCCTTGAGCACAGCGGTTGGACAGGAGAGTCTCCAGAGCTCCCTTCCAACCTCAACCATTCTGTGAGAATGCTCTAACCTCTGTCATACTGACTGATGCCAAGAGTTTAGGAATAGGATTACATTATCCTACTTGCTTCGCCCTTGGCATTTACAACCTGGCACCGTGGCAGCAGGTGAACCTTACTGTCAGTGAAAACGTATGCCAGTTGCCTCCTTCAGGAAAGAAGAGAAAATCATTACCCTATCTAAGAAGCAGCTAGGCCAAGTTCTACATGGGTTACTGCCCTCTAATGTTCTGATACATCCAGCCCAGCAGCACGCAGGCACTTCCACTACAGCATGTTTTTGCATGAATTAGATAACCATCCAGGAACACTTAGGGAACACAGAGAAAGAGGTATCTGCTGCCTGGCAGTCATAATCACCCCCTCGGGGCAGGGTGGGGTTCCTCATGCCTTCCCTTGTTATTGAGTCTCTCTACCTTGCAGACAGCACCCTTCCTTCCCACTCCCCCCTCTCCACCACTGTCAAACTAGGAGTGCCTTAATCAGCAAACCAGACATCAGCTGGGTGGCACTGAGCCAGAGTCCTTGTAGCGAACATCACACCAGAAGAGAACATCAACTCAGCTCCTCCAAATGTGCAAAGAACAAGACATCTCTACCATGCCCCATTGCCCACTCATGTGGTCCATGCCTAGAACCCCAGAGCTACATCCCCGCAGGCAAGTAGACTGGACCACCAGTCATTTTCAGCTCCAAAGTTTCTCATGCTCAGATTGCCTCGCAGCAGCCAGGCACACCCTTTGTTTTGCTGGCTGCTTTGGTGCCAAATGCTGGTAGGGGTGAGATGGACAGGAGCTTCTGTGCTGGAGGAACAGATGGTGTAGAATATTTCTGGGGGTGACAAATAAAAGTGAAATTGCAGGAGGTTACCAGAAGCAGGATTTCTCATTCCATAATGGCGCAATCAGCTTCTGCAACAGTTTCCTTATTGCATTGTTTCAGCAAGAGCTCTGCTGCACCCCGGGACAAAGAGCTGCTATGGCCCAGTTTCTCACACCTGGGAGAGACAAGTTCTGGCATGGGGCTGCTTGGGAAATGGTGCAAGCCATTAACACTAAGCATGAGCCCCTCAAGTCCACTCAGCCCCTCTAGAGAGTGAGGCCCAGGGCAGAGACAGCACCAGCAGTGGGGTTTCCAGCTCCTCATCAGCACAGAGGCAGGCTCAGACAGGCAAACAGATGATAACAATTTTCAGGAGCTGACAAGGCCTGGATTCAAACGGGAAGCGAAGAGGTGAAAAGGACTCACGAGCTCACACGTTCTCTATCTGGAAGCTATTTGTCAAGTCTTGGAGAGACAGACAAGAAAGCCCAGCTGTGGTAAGGATATGGAAATCTCAGCCTGAAGCTATTAGCAGCCCAAAGGCCAGACCCCAGTGAACCAAGAGTCATTCACTGGTCCCTGGTCATGGGTGCTGAGCACTGCTCTGCAGCCTCTGTGCAACCAATATTGGCCCCAAGAAAGCTTCCAAGTGACAATAACCTTAACAGGCCCAGTCCAACCAAGGTGCCAGCATTCAAGCATTCAGCAGAAGGACTGCCGGGCTTGGTATTACACAGCTAAGCCCAGATCAGATTTCACACTGTATTCAGGCCACCCTCAGTGTCAAGCAAAGATGAAGTCCCACTTACCTGTTGTGCACAACAACTATCCACCCACCAAAGGGCTGCAGTGTCTGCAGTAAGAAATCCAAATGTTAGCACAGGATACATTTTTCTCTTCTGTGCTGGCCTTTTTCATCCTGGCACCTCAAAGCACTTTAACTAATGCATTAAGCCTCCATAAGACAAGAGTATTGATATTATCTAATCATACGTGCAGGCAAACCGCAGCAGGAAGGTTACACAACTTGCTCAGAACTACCTAGTGACTTTGTAGTGTAACTGGAAATACACCCTTGTAGCCAAACTCTCTGCCTTGTACTTGAAAACAATGCTTTCTGTACTAGCCACCTACCCATACATAAATGAGGACAATTTGGATTGCTCATCATGCCAACCAAAAGCTGCTCTCCTCCAAGAGAGATATCTTATGTTCTCTCTTCCTGAAATGCTACATTCTGGCTTCTCAAGCTGCTGAAACATTTCAAAGGAGGTCCAGGCAGACCCACTAAACAGCACTGGAGGAAGGACCCTTTACTTCCTCTCCATTGACAAGACCAGTTAATCTCATCTGCTGGGAATAAGCTCAGTAACTCCACAGAGTCTTTGTGACACCCTGGACTTCCTTACACCTTAGCCGAGCCTTGTGTCCCTCTGTCTCTTCATCTCAAGGATGTCCCTGCTCCCCCTGACCTCATGCTCTCAGCATTGCTGAAAAAGCCAGGTCTGTTGAAGGTAACAGGATGGAAGCATTCACAGGCTTTCTAGGACATGCACTGTCTTAATTCAACAGCAAGTGAATGGCAGCAGGGCCTGCATGTAATGACATTGGGTTCAAGGACCATGATCAAGGGGTGGCTGGAGAGGGCATTCACTGCTGTGGCAGGGGTGTCTGCACAAGCCAGGGTACTTCTGCCCAATTAGGGGAAAGAAAGAAGTCTTCTGAGCTAATTTGCTAGTCCTCTGGAGAAGTAAAGAAAAACACACATTGAATTGCCCTTGCTCAGCCTCAATAGGGAAGATGCTGGGCAGCCAGCTCATCAGCCAGCCAGGGTGGGAAGTACACCTGCTGGCTGCCCAAGCTCATGGCTGGGGCACAGAAGGGCAGAATCACATTGCCCTGTGAAGCTGGAAGGGCATGGCCTGGCACCTCACCAGAGAAGGACTTTTTAAGCCTGCCTCTGTGCAGCCTTCCCTGCTGAGGGAGGCTGAACTGAAATGCCCAGATGGTAGAGATTTCCATTTATCCACAGGCCATAAAGGCAAAAGAACAGCAATTCTCCAACACCTTAAAACTGCTCAGATTGCCCACAACCCACTTGGCCTCTCCCACACTTCCTAGAATCAGAGAATGGTTTGGGTTGGAAATGACCTTAGAGCTCATCCAGTCCCAACCCCCTGCCATGGACACCTCCCACTAGACCAGGTTGCTCCAAGCCCCATCCAACCTGGCCTTGAACACTGCCAGGGATAGGGCAGCCACAGCTTGTCTGGACAACATGTTCCAGTGTCTCAGCACCCTCACATTGAAGACTTTTTCCCTAATGCCTAAACTAAATCTACCCTCTGGCAGTTTAAAACCATTCCGTCTTTTCCTATAAGGTTTCCCCAGAGCCTTCTCTTCTCCAGGCTGAACGAGCACAGCTCTCTCAGCTGGTCTTCATAGGAGAGGTACTCCAGCCCTCTGAGCATCTTTGTGGTCCTTCTTTGGACACAATCCAACAGGATAGCACATGATAGAAAGCATAAGAATAGCAAAGAACAGCTTGATGTTCAGAGCCCAGATGAAGCCTTACAGTAGCCAGTTTACTATTATCATTCCTCACTTACATTGTTTACCTAACTGAAAAACACATGATGCCAAGTGCTGCCCAGGTAGTTAATACCAATTTTGTTGGAGAATGAAAACAGATCAAGAAACACTGTTTTACAGGCAGGGAACAGAGGTACAGAATGAGACTTGCCCAAGGATTTGTGGCAGAACTCAAAACAAAACCCAGATTTCAGATCATTCTCATAAGAAATAAGATTGCTGAGTTTAGCTAAGCTGATGGGAATCCAAATGTCAGAAGATGGAATCTACAACACTATTGCTAATTCTATTGCCATTTTTGTAGCAGAAACAAGTACAGGTAGCAAGTAAAAAGTCATCATAAAGCTTCAAGATGTTACTGGTTGACAGGTAACCAACTGGAACTATAAAAATAATGCAAATGTCCACACACTGTTCCAATATTCAGGCTACATCTCACTTTGCATGTGTTATGTCCCTGCTGTCCCCCACCAAAGTACACTCTTAAATTAAAGCCACCAGGTGAATATCCTTTCTTTATAACAGGGATTCCACAACCGACAAGTGTAAAAGTACTTTAAAAACCACACAACTCCACTCCAGCTTCCAGCATCTTTTGCAAAACTCTGCCACAATTGATGGAGAAGTGCAGAGAGCACATAGACCAGGGAGCAAACCTATATCACAAGGTTGCCCAGAGAAACCACAAGTTTGTAGAACTTAATTATACCCTAACCTTCACCAACACACTCCCAAACACATTGCTGAGAAGAACTTAAGGCAGAGTAGGTAGATGCTATGCCTGGGATCCAAATGAGAGCAAGCACCTGCTCTAAAGGAACATTTCTACATTTACTCATATGCACTCCAAAAGAACAGGCAGCTGGGCACCAGCTCACCAGCCTTCCTCTCATCTCATTAGGATGTGAGACTAATTAAAGCCTGTCAGTATCAGTAGAAGATTTGGGTGATGTGAAATGCAAGACTGGGCCTTTTGAATGTTCTGTGAGCAGAAACTTGGCTAGAAAAGCGAAGAGGGAGTGATGAAAACTGTACTGAAACCACAAGTCCCTGCATTATGTATTCACGGGATGTATGCTGCCAGCAGGACTGAGAACAAGGAGCAATGTAATGGGGAAATGGAGGGGTCTTACTTGCATACATCTTGGAAAATAAATACATAGTCCTTTCTTTCAGTGGGTTCATCTTGTAGGCTTAAAGGGGGTGTTGTTAGTGAGGTTAAAACCAGTACATCCAACCAACCAGAGGCTATGAAATTGTTCTCTAGTGAGAGGAAATTCAGAATTGAGATTAACTGTCTTTAACTTACTTCAGTTTACCAGGGTCAGCAGATGCCTGCAGATACCCTTTCAAACAGCTGTTCTACACCAGTGCAAGAAAAGCAAGTAATGAAGAGGGAGCTGGAACACTAACTCTGCAGTACTGCCTCCTGGAAAAGAGACCCCAGATGAGCACTACGCAGGGCAGCCCGGCACACCAGTGCCAGGCACACTCCATTTCCCAGCCACTACAGAAATAAGGCAACCTCCTGGCATTTACACACCTTAACCCCAGGCCCCTAACACAGGTCCTGCAAAATCAAGAGTAACTGCATCTAGAGCAAACTGTAATCCTTCGTAAAGTGTTAACAAGGTGAAAACTACTGGATTACATTGCTGGGAAACTCCTAGGAGGTGTAGAGAGACCTGGCCCCAAGGACATCAACAAGTGTGGAAATACCTATCATCATCAAGTCTACAATCACTTTCACCACAAAGGTGTCTCCTTTTACACCCCTAAGCAATTAATTTCTTTTGGAGTAACTGGTGTGGGTCAGATCATGGCAGCAGGGGAAACCTGACACAAGTCAACTCCAGTGATTTTGTTCCTGTGTTATGGGATCAACCAGACAGTATGGGTGTTGCCTTCCTAATGGGGGTAGCAAGAGAACACCCCAACTGTAGTAAGAGCCACTCAAATAGCAGCAGCTACTTGAGCATCTGCACTTCGGTATCTACACTTAGGCCTAGCTTATCCTAGACAGCAGAAGTAGGCTTAAAGAGGGTATTCACAAGAAGATGTATTCACCAAAGGCAATCCTATGAATTTACTGAACCCTGCCCCAACAACTCTTTTATGTCTTCCCTTACATCAACCTTCTCTCAAGTGATGCTGCCTTCCTCTTACGAAGCTCTTACCTGTTGCATTTTTTCCAGGTCAAGGCTGGGCCTGCTGACCTTATCCCCACACCCTTGTCGATGTCTCTTACAAGGCATGACTTGCTCAAGGCCCGTCCCAACACTTGTGAAGATTAAAGGTCTGGAGGCTGTGCTACGCACCAAGGGCTGGAGTCTCTTGGGAGGGGAGGCACTGAAGAGCACGGGGCTGGGGCTGGCGTGCAGGCCATCAGCAGGCTCTGCCACAGGCCGGAAGGACATGGCACACAGGTTCTTCACTTCGTCGTCGCTGGAGGAGGTGTTGTTGCTGTCACTGCAGCAGGCAAGCCTGCTCACCTGCGACCACTTCCTCTTCTCAGCTGCAAATTCCCGGTGGATGCGCTCAAGTTCCTCTTCCGAGCTGTGGCGGTCAAGGCTGGCGTGGAGGAGGGCACGAACCTTGCAGCATTGGTTCTCCTGGTTCTGGAGCTGGTTGGTGGCCAGAGGGGTCAAGGTACAATTCCGTCTTCTCTCTAGTGGGAAGAGGAGAGAGAGTAGTGGCAGAGCAGATCTGTGTCCCATGCCCTGGGCCTGCCCTTTCCCGACCTGTGTTTTTTACCTCCTCCCAAGTAAACTGAGCTGTTTTCCCACCTCTTTTTCCCCAGAAGACACCCAGTCTGGCTGAATGCTTCCCTTTGGAAGTTTCCAGACTTTTGCTTAGACCAGACTGCTAGACATCCCCTCACAAACTGTCACTTAGAAGTCTAGGTGCAGAGCAAGAATGTGGATCTGCTGCTCACCTCATCCCTTGAGCGTGGAGAAGACCTGATCTTACAAATGTTGTGTCAGGCACTTGCTCCCAACTAAAAACATTAAGTTCTAATGACCAGTTCTCAGGGCAGAGGAGGCAAGTAAGTTACATTATTCTAAGCAGCAGTTCTGTGGCTCAAATAATAGAGATCTGGTTTCTGGAGGTGAAAGTCCTCTTTCTATTACAAGGCTTGTCATACAAGAAAGCCTGCCTTCAGCCATAAGCTGGGCACACTTTACCTGTCCTGCTGAGCTCTTTCTATGTTAAGCATATGGGGCAGGGATTTTAATTTTGATAGGACATGTCCTGTGGGTCAGGAATTTAACTTCTGCCTTTGCATAAGAATCCACTTGAATTTGGCTAAACGACAATAAAACACAGGGCATACACAAATTGCAGAGACTTAGCATAGCTCAAAGATGCTCTAAGCTGCTTTATACCAGATTCAAAACCAGCAGCTGAGCACCTGTCTATCCTCAGTCAATAGAGCTGCCCAATACCAACAGTACAGGAGGAAGGGAGCAAGCTAAGTAGAAAACGAGCCCAGGGGAATGAGGGAAGTAAAGGTCAGAACTCAAAATGGCAAGGAAAAGGACACCTAGAACAAAGATGATGCAGGTGCACAAGAATGGAACAGAAGATAAATTTTTAGTCCCAGTTCTGCTGCTGGCTCAGTTGTAAATCTCCACTGCCCCATCTCTGCAGCACTGATGCCTTAACGCATCTACCTCTAGTAAGAAAAGTGTGACTGCAGTTTCTGATAACACCAGCTTCTACCTGTGAGGTCCCAAAGACTACAGGGTTGCAGATTCAATGTATTTGGCTGTGGTACACTGGGGACAGAGAAGGAAGCACTTCCAAGAACACAAGCACATCCCTTTACCTCTATCAATCCGAGCAAGTTCCTGGTTTTCTCCCTCTGAGTCATCGCTGTCCTCATCACTTTGGGGATAGGAGATCTAGGGGGCAAAGAGAAATAAAAGGCTTCATCATGAGCACTGAATATTGCCCTGCTGCTGCCCAAGCAGCTTCTCCCACCCTCCCACTCTCATATCCTGCAGGCATCACCCCACCTAACCGCACACACCCAGCCATACTACCGCTCTACTTACACATCCTCATCTCCAGCCTCAAACTCCCATCATATCCTCTTACTTGCAGCAACACAAAACACACAGCCCACTGCTATTTCCACCTTACTGCACTGCCAGCTCTTTCCCAAGCACAACGAACATACCCTGGCCTTAGCTTGCTGGGCATGCAGCTTGTAACCATCATGGCCTACCACATCCACATCACGTGGATAACTGAATCTCCAAAACCCACCGCTGAAATAAAGACACATCCTGTCAACAGCACTATCATCTTGCAAGGTACCCACAAATGGAAGTGGTATGTTAACTTCAGCCATCCTATGTATGTACCCACACTTCCCCTTGACAGTACACACTATGTTGTCCCTGCCAGCACAGAATCTTACAGTCCCATTGAACACCTGTAAATGCTCTTAGGGTAATGATAATTCACATGTTCTGTCTATCAGGAATTTTCAGGAACATTTGTTCTGGGTCAGTGAATGGACTTCTCCAAACCACTTACTGTATACCCAAATACCCAATTAAAACATGTAACACTGAACAAACTTGGTAGTTGCCTCTTGAGAAGGGTTGGGATATCTGAAACCAAGCTTTTGTAGGTCAGATAGATCCCATTGCTGCAGTTTCCTGTGTAGAAGAAACTGTACCTTAGTATGTGTCTTTGGCAGTGCTCAAAAGCAAGTAAGTCAAAGGAAAATGCAGTACTTCAAAAGAAACCTTTATAGAGACAGTTCTGGAATAACATGATCACTACAAGAGCAGTTTCATCATTCCTTACAGCTTTTTATTCAGAATAACAAGCATTCCCATCGTTCTTAGCTGAGTCTCACAAGCTACTTGCCCACAACAGAACTCAGTGGCAACAGGTTTCAAAAGTTTACATGCTGTGTTTCCTTGTTAAAACAGTCTGATGTGCTGTGCTTTACTTTTATAGACAAGGCAGCATGCAGCCATCACACTGATGGGGACCTGTTTTGCCTCCACCACTGCTTTAGGGAAGCATCCTTGGAGTGTTTCAGCCTCTCAGAGACCCAGAAGAGCAACTGCTCTTTGCTAGGTGCCTACAAAAGACATATACAGCTGGTGCAGAGAAACAGGAATAGTGGAGAAATTCTGACTCGCACAGCTAGTAAGTCAATGCACCTATTGTGACCACCACAATATGACTGCGTTTGTGGATTCTGTTCCCACCAAAGCCTGTTGCCACCTTTTTTCTCCACCTTTTTTAAAGCTACCTTTTGCCCTTCTTTATTTACATTGCCCTTTAAGAAATCAGAAATATCTTCCTTCCTAGCTAGTCTTTAAACTACTTTCCCAACTGTTAAATGATGAATGGTGAAAGCAGCACAGCTTTACCCCCATTGCTGATATTCCTGAAAGTAAACGCAGGGGGTTGTTTTTCCCACTGCAACCACGATTTTCTTGTATGCATTCACACACACGTGTCATTTAAGAAAGGCAGCTGGCACTGAGGAACACTGCCAAGTTAACAGACCTCTGCTTGTCCCCAGAACAGGTATAATACCTTGTTTGTGCCACAGCAGTTCACAGAGGGGACAGCTGACACTGAGGTGCCATTGTGCTAGCTGCTGTACAGACAGACAGCAGGGTCCTGTCTTCCTTACAAAAGCTAAGGCTTCAATTCTAACCCAGGAGGTACTGACCTTAGTCTGTGGCTCATTCCCACATAAAACCCTTTCATTTGGATGTGGCAGGGTTTTCAGTGAAGTTTAACAGCTCTGCCTAGGAAACCTATCAGCCGTTTTTTGTACCATGTAAATGTCAATACATGGCATGGCCCTGCTTCAAGAAAGAGGCAATGACATCTAGCACATGCAGGTCAGAGAGCTACTGCACAATGTCACTGGCTTGAGATGTTTAACATGGGAGCTGGATTTCAATCAATGATTGACACTTTGAAGGTCTTTGTGTCTATTGGTCCTGGGCTTCCAAAATATTCACTCTTCCCTGTAGAAGTGCAATCTTGCTGGCCCCTGGTCTCATAGGGATAACTCTCCTCTGTTAAGTCTTCACCAGTCCCACAGGCAGCCTGACACTAATCCCCTGTGAGTTGCCAAGATCACTTCTCTGGAGGCTTTGTTCAGAGTACCTGTGAGAGAAATCTCTTTCAAACAAGAAGATACTTGGTCTGTGGATTTGGTTTCATAGTAGATCCCAAAGAAATGTAAGTGGTGGGACAATATGAAAGGCTTCATGGAGAAAAAGGAATCCTCCAGTCCTGCATCCTGACACTAGTCATGGAAATGTAAGCACCGGCTCTTTAATCAACTACAGTTTTTACAAGTAACATATCAAGTGCTTTTCAGAATGAAGACAATTAGAGACACCTATGGAGTCACTCTTCCTGACACCCACCTTTTGGAAGAACATACCAGCAGCCCATTTCTCTACACAGTCAGACTTAGGCTCTCCCATTATTCCCACTGGTGTCATCACATCCTTGTTCTAGACAATACCCTCTAAAATTAGAATATTTTCATGATATACATCATAGGCTAAGCATAAAAAAAGCATTAAAATCCAGCAACTGTGCATTTTGTGCATGACAGACACTAGGTCTCAGAAGTCACATTGCCCCCTATGTACTCTACCTGTACTGGCTTTCAGACGGCCTCGCATCTCTGATTTTGTGTGTGTTACATGCAAATACCCTCCTGCTTCGTCTTCACATCTTCTATTCAGAAACATCATTGTTTTCTTCCCATTTGTCATTTAGCAAGGTCTTCCATTTTCGCATTGTTACATTCTCTTTCTATTAGTAAAACCTCCCACAAATTATATTCTAGCTGTGGGAACTGAAGTCTCCCAAGCTCCTGTGTATGAGACTCTGACTCCCATGCTCCCGAACAGAGAACCATCACTCACGGCAGACTAACTCATCGCTCATGAGTCTTGCAGAGTTGCTGTTTTACACATGAAACTCTTTGCCATAATACATCACACAGACAAAGGCTAATGGAAGTTTAAAAAAGAAAGATTTTCTCTCTGTATGGATAACATCTAGAAATGATAAAGATATAAGGACTCAAAGACTAACACTCCAACTAGTTGGAAATTAATGCTCTTTTTCCCCCTGACTCTTCCAAGGCTTTCACACTTTTCTCTTTTCAAAAGCATCCCGCTAAACACAGCAGTATTGGGTTCAGGTCTCCAGCCTCCCTTGCACAGTCCCTGTCTTGTATTAGCCACTGATTTACTTTCATCCAAGGAAGCACAGCCTTGTTTTCCTCACAAACTCAGAACTGTGGCATTGCTACAGCAGAAAACTTGATCTCCATGTCAAAGATCCTACCAGGTCATGGCTTCATTCACAGCATACAAGTCATAGAACTGTTTATATTAAAAAGACACTTCTTGGTATCATCTCATCCAAGCCTCTGATCAACTAGAACAGGTTGCCCAGGACTGTCCGCAGTACACTCTGTACTTTAACACACAAAACTGAAAGGAAGAAAACCTCCAGTTCACAGAGATATGTGAATGTTTACAAGCCATGGCAAAAAAAACAACTCAGAAAAAGGACAGGTGCCCATCCATCCTCCAGGCTTTCTTCAGGAAATGCATCAGACCCAACGGTCAAAGACAGCAGCCTTCTGTTGATGAGGTTCTCAATCTTACACCTGGGTTCTTCAGCTCCAGCACCAAACATGCCTTCTGACAGGCTAAGGACTACTGTGACAAATGGAAACATGGACAAACTTCCCCACAGACTTGATTTTGTAGTCTCCAGCAAGGAAAGATGGGTTTGTATAGAATAACCAGATGGCATTTAAGAGGAACCAAGTGTCAAGCTTACAACTTTGAGGAAGATTTAACATGAAAGAAATTAGCAGATATAAGAAAAAGCTAGAGACAGAGAAACATCTCTTTCTCGCCACACTGCTACTTATCAACTGAGTAATGATAACTAGCTGCAGCCAGAATTGTCCAGGTCCTAAAGGGTCCCATCACTCTTGAAGTCTAAAGTCCCAAAATACACCAGACAACAAACCCTCCCACCCACCTTGGTAAAGTGGAGTCCCTCTTGTCTTTGCTTACAGAAAACAACCTGCTATCACAGGATCAAAAGTAACTGCATTAAGAATCATCTGGGAGCTTACAAAAGAGAAGGGAATCTCACTTACATGGCAGAATAAATCTCTCCCAACACACTTCACTTAATGTCTCTATCATCCTAAAACCAAAAAACATCAACAATGTGGTTTGGTGCAGTGGAGGGTGTTTGCCTGAGGAGCAGAGAAGACAAAGCTACAATTGACTACAGGCAACCCCTCATTCTGAGTTTAAATCAAGAATACACATAGCCTGGAAGGCGTATTTCCAATCTCCTTCTGCGAGGGAGGGAGTTTACCTCCAGCCGGGTGGCTTCCCCAGCAGAGGTGAATACTGCCTGCGCTGCTACACAAGAGGTTGCGACACAGGCTTATTCGCTTGAGCCCTGGTACTCCAGGGAGTCTCTGCAACTGAGTAAAGCCCCTTCCAAGAGTCCTGCAAAGAGACTTTGCTGAGTTGGTCCCACTCATTGGTTCCTGGCACAAAGGGATGAAGAGCTCACCAATGACTACTGGTATCTCTGCTATGGGGAACCAATTTCCATTTTTTCAGATTAGAGAAATGAAACCCATGCTCACTTACGTTGTCCCTACCACACAGCCTTCGGAACAGCTGCTAGAGACACAGGCATCCTACAGCACAGGGGTCTGCTCCTGGCTCTTCTCCATTCCAACTGCTTGGCTTCATAAAAACATTTTACTAGATTTCCCCTGTGTTAATTTTTCCAGGTCAGCAACCACTGCAGTTCCTATGGGACACTGCCTCACCTTGAAGGAGGGAGGTACCAGCCTTCCAATCATCAGAAACTCCCAATTAAACAAGTGGGAAACAGGAGTGATGAGACACTGAAAGGCAGTTTTGAGCCATGGAACAACATGAGGAAGAAGGAAGGAATGAGTCAAACAGACCTTCAAATTAACATACAATTCCTCTGACAAGTTCTTCTTTAACTTCTATTTTAGAGATATTACAGGGACAATTTATGTTAGTAAAACAAGCTGTAACGCCTGCTCTCTTCTCAAAAAGAGTTAAAGCTCAGTCTTCAAATATCCGTGAGATATGACCACCCAGACTAGATATGGGTTTTACAGCTGGGGTCCTTCAACAGCTAAACTTCCAGCCAGAGCAGTCTTCGTTTGGAAACACTTTCTAAAGTCTCTTTCCATTGTTACTATTATTTTCCTTTTTAATTTTCATAGCAGCTCTGCCTTCAAACACCTTTCCCCATTTCCTTGCAAATGGCTACAATTCAAACCCGTGGTTTATAACCTGTCCTGCTTGATAAAGCAGCTGTTTGGCTGAGTCCTGAAAGCAGGCCAGTGGGACACAGCACCCCAAGGTCCACGTTTTCCAGGCTTGCTCCATGCTGAAAACAGCAAAATTCATGTTTTTGTAGGAATGCTGCACATTTAGTCAGACACATCTTCTGCATGGGCCAAGAGTCCACTTAACCATCAGTGGTCTCACAGATTTGAGACACAGAGAGTCACTCCAGGTAGTAGAGTCCACAAAGGACTAACAAAATAAATGTCATTTCTGTTGAATGCTTGCCTTACACAAACACAGGCAAACATGGGGACTGGCAACTCTCAGGGTGCAACTGGTGGGAGTCATTTAGCAGAGAACGCAGAAACTGAGCCTCTGTTCTGAGGAACAGTTGCTGAACTTGATTTCCAGAAGCATGGGTTTCAGTTGGATTACCTAGACCTTGAGAGGAAAGCACTGTGCCTACACACAACAGTGAGGACATGAGTGATGGGCGGGAGGAGGTGCATGTGTGGTCCTCTTATTGTTTTAAATCCTCTCCCTCATCCTTCTGCAATTCCACAAGCAAATATGTGTGGTTTGAGCGTAGTTCACATGGCAAGATTATGTTTATCTACTGTCTACAGCTCCTGCAAAGAAGTTATAACTGTGGCCAAACCTGACTAGAAGTACAGAGGTGACAAGGGCACTAGCCTAGGCTTAGGAATCCTCACTTGCAACTGGAGTGCAGAAGAGGACCCAGTGCACAGGCAACTGCAGTGGGGCTGGCTCCAGCACTGGGAGAGAGCATCAAGAAACAGGCCGAACCCACAGAGCAAGCTGAGCTCCCTGCACTCTTCTCTTATGCCCCCTATTAGCTCTCTTGCAGCAGTCAATCTGCATCAAACCTCCTTTTCGAGACCTCCCCCTGCTCTTCCCAGGGCAAAGCTGAGATGGGACTAAAGATGAACACACAAGGGGCTTTCACAAAGTAAGAAATAATAAATTAAAGCACACACACACAAACCCAAACCACCAGCAAGTTCCAATGCTTCAGCATCACTTCAGAGCAGTATGGCATACAGCACTAATAATTCTATGGTGCATGGACATGTGGACTGCATAGTCACCAGAAACAACAGACATTGGATGTTGTCTGATCCCAGGGAACTGAATGCAGCTGATGCTTACAGCCGACACTTCTATACCCACACTGGCTCTGTTCTCAAAAGCTCTGGGCAAATCCTGTTAGAAGAGCAAAATCAAAATCATCCTTTTTAATTCCGCTCAAGATAAACATCCAAAAGACAGTGTTTGCAAAGAGACTAGAACAGACTCGGTTCTATACAGCAGAGATTCTTGGAATAGTAATGTTCACCTGTTAACTTACTCATCCTATGCAGGGAGATAGCATTTTATACACAATCAGAAAGGAGTTAGCTAGAAAAACAGTGTAGAATGTTGGGAAGCGCCCATCAGAAAGAAGCAGTGACCTACAAAACAGTTGTGCTGCAAAGAGATCCCTTTGCAAAGGAGGTCAACTGCTCTGACAGCTCACAGCATGGAGCCCTGGCATTCCCCTGGCTCGCATTCTGCGAGAGCAGCGTTACTCAGCAGTGTTGACACCACAAAGCACAGCAGTCCAGAAAGACAAGAAGGAGCCTGAAGGATTAAAGACCTTCATTATGGGGCCTCATCCAACCTGCATTAAGATACAGCAGCTTAGCTCCATCTGTAATTTATAGGCCATTTGCTGCTGAACCTCAGCTCCAAACATAGTCAGATTAAAAGCAGCACTATTTGTCACAGGCTGACAACCCTTGCAGACATAAGGGGTAGACAGTACAAGGGACACCTAGAACTGGAGAGGCACCTATAGCATAGCTAATTCATCTGTAACACACACAGTGAGAGGGAAGAATGGGAGATGGGTGCTCACTAGTGCCAGCCATTCCTGCTTTGGCTACAGGGATTTAAATACACACCCTCCCCACTGGCATAACTCAGTTATTACATTGCTGTGATGAGAAGAGATGTCTTTGCACAGACCGGCTCCTCTGACAGTTCACAGCAAGCCCCCAGCACTGCACGGGTCCCCTCCACCATGGGGGTATAGCTGGCAGCAGCTGCCATAAACACCACATCTGGTAACGGTTGTTCCATTCCATTCTCAAAAGGCCCAGAAAGGGCAACTGCCATTGCCCCGAGATACCTCATTAGCTGAGGAGAAGCTGACGGTGTTGGGAGACCTCACTCAGCACTCACCTCTGCTCAGCCACAGAGAACTACATTAGCCAGATTTGCAAACACAAGGAACAATGCCTTACAGTCAGGCTGGAAAATGCATTTGGAGCACATGAGGCATTTCAGGCTTCTCCTCCTCTAAAAATCCCACATTAACCCTTCTGAGTGCAAGCAGATGCGAGCTATTTCATCTCTACAGATTTACACCAAACTTGCATTTTAGCATGGAGCAAGGCAGTAATGCAGGATAATCCTTCAAGAGCAGATCTTTGACTCATCCCATCAGGCATCTTTTAAAGTAAGAGTAAGAACTATGTAAGAGCTTGCAGCTGCTTTTGCTGCACCAAATCCTCTCCTTGTGGGATTCCAAGTGGTTCTTAGTTGGGAGAATCTGGCCAAAGTGGTGGTCTCTTCACCCTGCACATGAGGGATGGGCCAGAGATGAGTGACACAAAGAATTTGAATGTTTACTGTCTCCTCCATGAAATTAAATCAGTAAAGAGGTAGGGCCTAAAAAAACAATGGTGATCCTTCAGCAACACATAGTTAATGGTGTGGTATTTTTTGCCACAAGATGTTCTGGATGCAAACATTTGGTGGGGGGAAGTGGACAGGCTTAAGTAAAAGAAGCTCATTGGGCTACTAATGTGCAGACAGTAGCTCTTCCTGAGAAGTCACATAGACCAAAATATGTGCTGTTCTCACAGTCTCCCCTAGGCGCCCATTTCTGGTGCCTGCAGGAGATAGGATACCTGGGGAAACAGACTATATGGGTCTACGACAGGATGGATGTTCTCAAGCCCCATTCATCCAAGCAGGCCACGCAGCACATGCATTTACTTGCAATGCCACAACAAGGGAATGAACGCAAAACTCAACAGTGTCCTTGCAGATCCAACTCACTCACCACAGCTACTGGGCCGGTGCCCAAGCACCACAAAAATCAGCACCCCCATGTACCATTTCAGGAACATCACAGGAAAAGTTGCATTGCAGCCCTCTGCAGAATACCACCAAGGGGTTTCCCAAGAATGACTTGCTCTGTCCAAGCCAGAATAAAGGGTTTCTATGAAAAAGATATATACATGGAAGCTGCTGATTTTTTAAGCCTCTAGATTATTTCACTGCACATGCTCCATACCAAATGCCACTGTTCTCCCCTGTTAATGAGCCTTTGGCCAAAGAACTTTTATTTCTTTGGAATAACCGAGTCCTAGGAATAGAAATTAAAAAAAGGAACCCCCCCAAAAAAAAAAAACAAAACAGTTTGGCTGCAAACAACTGTCTGGAACAACCACTTGGCTCGTGGGTAGTAACTGGGTGACAGGATATGGAAGGATTCTTTTGTATTTTCCTAGCTTACATCCAGACACACTCTCAGCACGCTGGAGGATGGATCTAGCTGCCTGTCTGGCACCTTTCCGCAGGATGGGAAATTCCCTCTTCAACCAAAGAAAAGTTTCTTCTCATCTTATGTCCATATAGAGCTTGGCAGATTGTGGCCTCTGATGCCAAGAAGGACATCAGTTAAAAAATAGCCTACACCATGGAAACAATGTGAGCCCATTAGGAAGGGGTAAAATAAGACAGATTTCTGGACAAAATGAGTGTTAGGGGATGGGATCTGTATGCCATCAGCAACTTGGATTCTGTGATCAGCTTGCAATCTGTGGCTGAAAACCAGGGTTGTAGCCCAGTCAATCAATCAGCTAACCAAGACCAGTCAATAGTTTGTTCCCTAGAAGTGTCAGAAACCAAGGTCTGCCTACTCTTATTGTGGACATTAATGGATATTAAGGTATTTGGGAGTACTTCACCCAGGAATCTCCTGTCCTTTCAGAAACCTAAACTCAGATAACGACCTGCCTTGCAGCCAGGCAACATAACTCAGGTCAACCCATCCCTGCAATGGTACACATGACTAATAAAGACCACCTTAGGCCACCTAGGCTTAGGCACTAGTTGCCTCTTTTCCTCAGAAGGTGTTTCTAGCCCTGAACTCTTAGGTCTTCTCATATGGGCTGATGCTGGAACAAGGGCTAAGAGGTGATCCCAGGCAAAGCTATAAAGGGCTTTCTTTTGATGAGTTTGCTGGGTACAATGACCAACCCACCCATGCTGTCTTGCCAGTCCCACACAAGGCAGCTCATCTGAGGAAGCCAGTTCATAGCCTCACAGCCTACCATGCCTGAGGGATACCTCCCCAGGTTTCACCACATCTCACTGACAGCACTCATTTAGAAGGTGCATGCCAGTGGGGCACAAACACTGACCTCTGTTCCCAGCACCACAGCTCAAGCCTTGGCAAGCTGAAAGGGCTCTGCAGCAGGACTACATCTCTACAGTGAGCCTGGATGGTGAGCCAAGAGTGCTGGGGGAGGATAGGGCTGGAAACAAAGACTGTCTACACCAGCTGCTTGCAAGGCTGATAGTCACTCACACAACCTTACTCAGGCTCTTAGCTCCTGCCATGCTAACCCAGAACAACCAAGGAACACCCAGTATCTGGACTACTGCGCGTGTAGCTATGTGACGGCTTTGATGTAAACCTTCTGAGCAAGATACTTTCCTGCATCTAGGTCCACCAGGAAGCTTTCCTAAGTGTCCACAGTATTTCACACACCATGAAGGCGAGACTAAACCAGGTGAGTTCTTCACATGATGTATTTTATTGTAGCATTCCCATTCTGCTAGGGCTGTCTCAAGAGAGAACAGCAGACATTCACCTGGCCAAGGACTTGGTGTGCTGCAGTAATTACAGAGGAGGAAGAGAGACTTCTTATCATGCAAGAACCACTCCCACTGCCTCAGCCAGGTCCTGAGATGCTCCAGCTTCAAAATGCCTGTTCTACAACTGAACGATTCATAATGCTGTATATACTGAGGTACATGTGGAGGCCAGGTCAATGTTCAAACAGACCAGTCCATGACAGGGATAATCAGTCTGAAAAGCAAGAACATAGCAATAGAGGGAAGAAATGCCCACAGGCACCCAGGTGGACCAGAAGCAGCCTTTTTTGAACTGTGCTTCATCTGTGTGCCATGTTCCCACAGCTTGGGCAGGCCTGTGTCCAGAGTAGGATGGAGAAAGCTCTGCAAGGTCACACTGGGCCATAGATTGACTTTTAGGCCTGGATCAGAGCAGAGTTTGCACCGCACAGGGAATGCTTTCTGTGCAGATAAAGGTCAGAACTAATTGGCTTTTCTCTAGATCCTTGCCTGGGTGTTCATGCTGAGTAGTTGTGGGTGGTACTGGTGCCTATTCAAAAACAGCTTAGCTGGCTTACTCTGCTGGTCAACGATGGCAAGAGGACAAATAGGCTCTGCCCACAACCACGTACAACACTTACTGCAGAGAAAACAGCCCTGAGTGCACACATACCTGTGATGCTGGTTGCTAGGAAGAGTTGGGTCACCAGGCAACCTGAATCCCACTGAACAGGAGAACAGGGGCTACAGAGAAATGCATGGGGGTAGGAGGGGTTGGCACAGCCTGCACTGCGGGTGGTAGTGTATTTCCCTCTGAAAAGGGAATACAGCCCCTGATTCCCATACTGAGGCATCCCAGCAACACTTCTGTAGTCCCAGCATGCTTGAGGAACAGTCAGAGGAGCTGGCCAGGCTGGCCCTGCCACCCACTGCTCCTCAGAGATGTCCTCAGTGGATGCAAGCCTTGCCTTTTACTTTTAAAAAGGTGAACTCACTGTTTTGCAAGACATAATTAAAGTGAGTTATGATCTGGGTCAGCTTTCTATTTTCACTTAAGCTATAAGCCATTTGCCTCATCAGGAAAACTTTCAGCATCCCAAACAGTGCAACATAAATTCAGGAGTTATAAGACGGCGCACAACAGCAGGAAATGAAGCGCAAAGTCCAGCAAAGCAGAATGGATTTATCTGTTTAACTTCATGCAAAAGTTCAATACATAGTATTACCTTTTCACGATTCATTTTGCATTCAAGTAAAAATCAAGAATTTACAAATGCAATAAAAACTAATGATACTTCTTCGTGACACTGGTGAGTAGGCTTTTCTTCTTTTAATTTAGCCCATATTTTCCTATCAGTCAGCAAGAAGGCAGCTGAGAGGATGTCCACTGAACTACCCCAGCATCAGTGAACTGCCCATTATGCTGTACCTGCAATATCTGCAATTTGTCTAAAGTACAATTCTCTGGAATTAAGTCATTACAGGAGGCTATCAGCACTGGAGGTCAGTGCAGGAAAGATGACAACCCTTAAAGATTTAGACATCAGAAGCCAAGTAGAAAGCATTGCAGACCTATTATTTTACAATGCCTCAGGCATAAATCTCAAAACCTCAAGGTTTCTGAGTGGCTGGGATTGCCTGTTCTATCCTTTCCCTTGACTAAGTGTCTATCACACCATTTCTAACCCACTAACATCATTTTAGTCCAAAATACCACAAGCCTAACTTTAGCCATATTCACAGATACTCCAGTAGCCAAAACTGTACTTACAGACTTAAATGCATGCAAGTGCTTGTGTCCCTCCTGAGCAAGACAAACCAGGAGGATCTAACATTACCAGGTGCTAAGAGGAGGAAAAGCAAAGCTGAAGGAATGAACCTGCTTGGTGAGATGTGCCAAAAAGCCTGTGAAGGAGACAAAACCTTCATACACCACAGGAGACGGACAAAGGTAAATTTTCACTGCGCCAGGCTGTCTTCAGCAAGCATGAAGAGCAGAGGCTGGCTGAGCACGTGACAAGCAATCAGCCCAAAGAAAGAAGGAAATTAATCTGTCCTCATTCATACAAAGCATGAGCCCTTTACACAGATCTTTGAAAGCACACCCACTGTGCAGCAATAATAATGACGCTACTTCACTCTTCTTTTGGTCTGAGGAGGAAAAAAAAACCTCAACTCACACACTCCTGGCTCTGCAGAATAACCAGCTGCCACCAGGGCAGTGACTCAAGTCACTGCCTGCAAGCCTGAGGTTCACTTTGCACAGCCAAGCAAACCCCTTCATACAGGAAGGAGCAGGATGATTCCCAGGCTGGCCAGACTGGAGTCTCATAGCTGATTCCAGATACAGGTGCCAACAGAAAATAACCGACATGACTTGCTGGCCCCCAGAGCAGTGCACGCACAAATGCAAGCTGCAAGGGCACAGTGAAGAGAGCAGCTTTGTCAGTGCCTGGTCCACAGTTCCCTGGTGGAACAGGCACCCATGTTCCATGTCGCCCACGATTCCCATGTCACCAGAACAGACTCCCCTATGACTTCATTTCATTGATCAACATTAAGGAAATGACAAACATGTCTGCCTTACCTCTGGCAAGGACAAAAAGGAACATGCCAAGCACGTAAGTAATTTAACAACTTTTGTGGATTAGAACATCAATTGTATCACCTCCAAAGTTGCCTGTGTTGACAGCAAAGTTGGAATGGAATTGCCACCCTTAAAGCGCTCAGTTTTCTTCAACTACATGTTCCAGCCAGTTACTTTTTTAACACCCTACAATCCAAGTACTTCATTCTGATAACACCTAGGGCCACAAATTAAGGGCTTAGTTTGACTGGCAATGCACAAACTTGTTCCAACGAGATGCTCCCTGCCCCAAAGAGCTTGCTTGCAAGCAAAGCTTAGGAAATAGACTCCTACACTTTCACTACTACACAAATATGCAAGGGCACAAGAGTTGAAGAGGGATTTGGAAGAAATGCATTTGTGTGAGAAAATCCTAATCCAAGCTGCAGGGATGAATAAGACATTTCATTAGGAGAAAGCTTACAGTGTCAGTGGAGAATACTCCTAAGGACTTGGTACTCAACAACAATGCACCCTTGAACAAGTTTGCTGACTACATCAAGCTGTGTGGTGCAGTCAAGACACAGCCATCCAGAGGGACTTGGACAGGCCTGGCAGGAGAGGAGGGCCAGTGCAAACGTAATGAAGTTCAACAAGGCCAAGTACATGATCCTGCATCTTGGCTGGGACAATCCCAAGCACAAATACAGGCTGGGAGGCGAATGGATTGAGAGCAGGCCTGAAGAGAAGGGCCTGGGGGTATTGATCGATGAGAAACTTAACATGAGCCAGCAGGATGTGCTCGCAGCCCAGAAACCAACCGTATCCTGAGCTGCATTGAGAGCAGTGTGATCAGCAGGTCAAGGGAGGTGATTCTCCCCCTGTACTTCACTTTCATGAGACCTCACCTGCAGTACTGTGTTCAGCTCTGGGGGAAACAACACAAAAGGGATGTGGACCTGCTCGAGCAACTCCAGAGGAGGCCACAAAGATCAGAAGGATGGAGCGCCTTTCCCATGGAAACAGGCTGAGAGAGCTGGGCTTGTTCAGCCTGGAGAAGAGAAGGCTCTGGATAGACCTTAGAGCAGCTCCCAGTGGCTAAAGGGGCCTACAAGAAATCTGGAAAGGGACTTTTTGCAAGGGCTTGTAGGGACAGGACAAGGGGCAATGGCTTTAAACTAACAGGAGAGGTTTAGGTATTAGGAAGTTCTTGCCTGTGAAGGTGGAAAGACACTGGCACAGGCTACCACAAGAAGCTGCGGCTGCTCCATCTCTGGCAGTATTCAAGGCCATACTGGACAGCAACCTGGTCTAGCAGAAGGTGTCACTGCCCATGGTAGGAGGTTGAAACTAGATGAGCTCTAAGGTCCAGTCGAACCCAAACCGCTCTATAACAACTCATGCTTCAGCCACAGCAGCTGAAGGACTCTAAGCCACTTGGCTAGACTACAAACCATAACAGCTCAGGAACAGACATGCTGTCACTTACCCACCTCTGCTACAGTGGAATAAGTGCCCAGTGGGGAGGCAGCAAGGTCAGCAGGACCTGACTTCCAAGGATTCAGATCTGAACCCTAACTACCACACCTCACAGCCCAGCCACCCCTACCACAAGCTGCTGGCAGCACTAACCCAACAGCAGGTGAAAAATCAGTCTGTCAATCCCTCCCTTCCCCTTATGATGACTTCTGGTAAAAGGGCAATGAAAGAGAAGCTAACCTCCTCAGCAACACCAGCACCAACCATCAGGCCTCTTGAGTCAAGGCCCTCTGAGCAGTGTTAGTTGTCAACTGCCTAAAGGCCAACTTTAATAGGGAACAAAAAGAAAAGTTCATTATATCAACGCCCAAAGCTTGTGTATTTCCTCGTTTCACTTACAGGAGGCAACGGCAGCATCTCAGCTTCTCCAAGGGGGGAAGACGAGGAAGGCCGGGGGGAAGACGAGGAAGGCCGACCACAGCAACATTAAACCTATTCAGTGCACATGGTACCAAAGTGAGGCCCTTAGAGTGGGCAGCTATTTCATCCTGAAAAGACTTCCAAAGCCTGGCTGACAACCCAAGCTTGGTCAAATCTCCCAAGCTTACAAGAATGAGTTGACAGTTTATCCAAGGACAGCCTCCTGGGACTTTGCCTAATGGTAATACTGTTGCAAGCTGGAAACAAAACAGCAGCTTGCTTTTCCTTGAATTCGGGAACTTTCAACAAAGGTCATAAAGTAGAAAAGCAAGTGGGTAATGAAGGAGAAGAGCAGCTAAGCACGCTGTTTTTAAAGCTCTGGAAGCTCTTGTTTTGGGTGGTGGATGCAAATCAGTTTTTATTCTACCCAAATTAGATGCTCATTCTCCACTTACACTACTATAGATCTGATTTTATGCTCACACCTAACTTTTCACTAGGTTTCAAGACAACAAACTAAACCTTTTAAGTAATGCATGTAAGACGTGCCAGAAGATATATAAACCTGTAGAGACACAGACCAACATGAGGAAGTTGAGAAGGCAGAAGTCCGGTCTGTGCCTGGCAGCCCCATGTCATTTGAGGCCAATACCGGGAGATGGTACAGGACACTTGGCCTTGCCAGAGGGCCCATGTAGTGAGCCATGGGAAGCTCCCACACCACTTGTTGCTTGTGATACCTACCCACTGTGCACACCTGCAAGGAGATCTGGCCCAACGCCTAAGATTAATCACTTAACAGTAACACCATGCAGTGTTCTTAGATGCTGACACAAGGCTCAACCAAGACCAAGCAGCTGCACATGATCCCCAAAGGCCCACAAAACATACATAAACCCAGAGTTTGAAAGTCTGGCTTTCTGCCCATACACATGTATACCAGCCATTGTACCACTCCTCAAAGCAGGGTGCAATGATACCTCTGATGCCCTGTACATCAGTCATGCAAGAACCAGGGCAAGATTAAACCTCTCTTCTCTACTGAGCCAGCAAAAATGCAGACGACCTGTTTGCAGCACAAACCCCCGGCACTAGTATGGACAAAATGGCTGCAGATACTCACTCCTGCAGGTCCTCCTGCATGCCTCCAAGCATCCTGAAGGCTGTACATACCCCAGGAGCTCTTTCCAAAGATTCTCCTGGTTTCTCAACCTGAGGATCCAAGAGACGAACAAGGCCCTGAAACACAGTGTTCAAGAGAAATCCCCCCCAGTCTCTGCAGAGATTCACTGCACTGAATAGGTCCACAACAGCCTAAAGCATTGACCTTATTTCCAAAAATAAAGTCTAATCCTGCCTCCTCCAAGAACCATAGAATGTGCAATCCCCAAAGGAAGAAGTTCACAGACACAGCAAACTTTGAGGAAGCATCAGCACTGTTTCTAACCAAGTTGCCACCAGCCGGTCCAGGGAGCACGCAGAAGTGCAGGCACACAGCAATCCGCCCTGCGCAACACATACAAAAGACCACTAGAGCCTGGTATACGAATCCCCAGCCCCCAACTCACGCAGCAAGGGCTGCTGCTTTTCCCAGATCCCTTCTTTGATTTGTGGCCAGACACTACACTTCCCACAGTACTGATGCCAATCCAGAGCAGCTCTGCTGATTAGAGGGGGTATCCCTGAGTTCACAACACTTTTGCCAAGTCAGGATCTGGTATTTTTTTGTAACTCACTCACCATGACTCCATTTTATCCCATTGCATATGGCTCAAAAATTCCTCCCTGCATTTGGCAGGAAAGGCTTAGATATTCCTTATCCTGAATTTGTGATACTCATTTTTCTTTTGAGCACTAAGAAAGGATGTAAGCAGAGTCTGGAAAGCCAGGAGTCAGTGCAGTGAGCCAGCCTGTGAACTCCAGCTCAGAATCTGGCCTTCAGGACCAGAAGAGAGAAATGCAAATAATGAGCCAGAAGGCATTTTAGGCAAATCATGTTTGTACAGTACCTGGCACAGTGGGGTTCTAGCCTGGCAAGGGCTGAGAGGTTGCACACATACAGAGGTAACTAGACAGACAGGCAAATGCCTATGTAGTTAAACATGAACCCTGTTAAAGGTAAATACTCCTAAAGGACAGATAGATCTACCTTTATCCACCTTTCTGTATTACCTATTGAATTGTGCAGAATAACCCTGAGAGCAAAGAAACAGGACTTCAGTAAGAGGAACACAGCCTAGGCCAGCTCAACTAAGCACACTGGCTGAGAGGAAACCGGCACGGCATAATAAACACTGCAAGTTACTAGCTTCTCAAAGCCCCGTTATTAGTTACCTGAAGAGTGCAAAAAACAAGAGTGACAAAACGGGCTGTTCTTACCTTTAGCTGGAAAGGTTGAATTTCGTTCAAACTCTGGTTCCTGAGCTTCTTGGTGAGGACCTTCAGCATGGTACAAATCCGAGGAGCCAAGAAAGGGTTAAGCATACGCGCACGCCTTTTACATCTGCCGAGCCGCCGCTACTGCGCTCGGCGCAGCTCCGCAGAGCTCGCATCCAGCACCCCAGGTACACGGCGGCGGGGTAAGGCTCGGGACAGCCCGCTCCAGCTGTGCCCCTCTCGTCTTCCGCACCGCACTCTGCCCTACAGCCCTCGGCGGTGGGAGGGAGAGGGAACCCCTTTCCAAAGCCTACAGATAAACACTAAACTTCCTTCGCTTTCCGCCCCCTCCCCGGCTACGCTTCCTAAAGGAGGGAGGTACAGCTGGCAGCGTGCAGAAGGGAGCAGGCGGCATGGGGCGCAGCGCTCACTGCGGGCCGAGGCCCCGGGCTCCGCTCATCCCAGGCGGGTCCCGCATTGTCCCGCATTGCCCCGCATCGCGCTCCAGCTGACCCCGGGCGCCGTGCACCCCTGCGCCGGCACCGCGACGCGCAACTTGTAACAAACGGCGCGGCAGCCGCGGAGCCCATTGGCAGCCCGGGCCGGGACGGGAGGGACGGGGCGGGACCTCCGCTTAAAGGGCCCCTCCGGCGTCACCGCGGTGCCCGCTGAGGAGCTGGGACGGACCCTTAGGGACGATGTAACGAGATGGGGAAAGAGCGCCCATTGAATGCTGACTGCAGGATAGACAGAGCGTCTTCCTGCAAGGAAAGGTCTCGGTTCGGCTCCAGTTGGCAAAGTGACTTTTCTTAAAGGCGTACAGCAGGCAGAGCCTGAGCCAGAAAACAGCTCTGCTCTCTAGGCAGTGCCGTCCTAGAGGTGCCTGCGGTACCTCATCTGTTAAACCATACTGGCTCTGTAAATTCTGTATTCACGCCGTGGACTGATTTCCCCCAGTTCACCCCAAATTGAAATCACCATCCAGACTTATGTCTCTAAGCCACCATCTAGGTACTTCTGGTTTCCTTACTGCATGAATACAGAAAACCAGGGACAGCTCACATGAGCAGATCACTAGCTGAGCATCGTGCCTCCAACGGGGAAGAGTAAAACGCCAGGTGAAAGCAGAAATCCTCCCTGTAGATACGCAATAGTATACCTAATGTTAGGTAGGAACTACTCCTGATCCCTAATTGGAAATCATGGTATATCCCTAAGCCCAACATCTGAGAATCTCTTATTACAATTTGTTTACCCCAGTGAATGTCACTTAAAAAGATTTAATTTTATTTTCCATACAAAGCCCAATTCCGCAGCCTTTATTCATTCCTTATTCTGGCACTGGAGCCATTGGCTTTCCTCACAACGGTCTGTAAAATCTCACCCATAAACCACCATCAGCCTAAACTACTTGCTATGGTTGCTTTCCCATATCTGAGCTCTCCAGGTTCAAGCAATGGGACAGGCACACATCAGGGCCCAGTTTTTTGTCTCAGGACAGATGAAGCTGAAAAAGCTCCCTGGAACAGAGAAAAGCAGAATCTGCCATCCCCCTTGCATCACCTCACAGCCCTGTGCCCAAACTGTTACTGCTCCACTAAGGCACAGAAGCAGCAGTGTGGCAGGTTCCTGCTCGGCTGTCTGATCTGCTCTGGGGCCAGTGCTGCTCAAGACAAGCCACAAAAGCACGTGCTCATGAGGCACTTGTGATGTGAGAGAAACTAATACTGTAATTCCTTGCGTTAACGCTGCTACTCCCACCTTTGCCTGCATGTGTTCCAGCAGATACCTGCAGAGCAGCTATTTCTTTCTTGCTCTGTATTCCATATAAGCAGAATAGCCAGGAACACCGCCTTCAGGTACACCTGGAGCTTTTGAGGGTCAGGCTGTACACACCTGCTCCAGTGTTGTCTCAGACTGTGTAGCTGTGAGCATCTCTGTGTTCCAGCAGGCTCAGGAGAAACTCACACTCTCAAGTTCCTTCCCACTTAACCTTGTAGCTCGCACTGGTAAAGTACTGTGACCTCTCTCTTGCTCCATAAACGCAATGCCAAGAGGAACTGATTGACAGATCACAAGCTCACCACTGGTTCAAAGCACCCAGCAGCCACTCTGAATGAAACACAGGGACACGCTGCTATAACCAACAACAAGCAATTTAGCAAACCTTGCAGAAAGCAGAGCTGCAACGTACTGCTGTGATTCCTGTCTTATGTGATCCCTGCCCTGAGGATGAAGCTTGACATGCTAGATAGCTTCCCAGTAGATGACAAGTTACACTGCTGCAACATGTACTGGAAAGAAAGCTTCCTGAGAGATCTAGCTGTGTTGCTTCTCCACACGCATACAGATTGCAGAACACTACCAAATAACTTCTATCCAAAGATAGCAACATATTTTCCAAGGGTAAGTAACAGTATTATTCCCAAAGGAGAAAACTAAGACAGAGGAAGGTTACTTGACTTTCTAAAGGTCATTGAGGAAAGCTGTGGAAGATCCAAGAATAGAAGTGGTATCTCCTGGCCCCTAGCCGTATGCTCCAGGCTGTAATCTAGCCTGTTGCTACATCGCACTGCTGGAGCTATGCAAAATTCAGTGGTTTCACTGCCCAAGTATCTCATGTGATCACTTTGCTTTGGTTTTGATTCCTGTGGGTTTGTCTTCCCTGGAGTTTTGATCTGCCTACTGGGTTCAACCCAAGTCTCAAACCTCGTCCAAGTCTTCTCTGGTCACACGATAAAAACCTGAAAAATACATTGCAAAACATTAGGGTAAGCCCAGACCCCTGCTCCAGCATTGCTTCCCTCATGGCCACACCAGAAGCAGTAGGGAGTCAAGTGGGAAGTTTCCCCTGCAAGAGCACATGGCACTGCAGAGAAAGGGAGAAGGCAGGGGGCTGTGAGCTGAGACAGGATCCTGGTTCGCTTCCACAATATCCACATGTACCTGCCTGCTGCTGCCATGGGGAAGAGATCCCTGGAGAACTGCATCAGCTGATGGTTTGCCACATCTTATTTTCCCTCCAAGACATACCTCTGTGGGAATCCTCGCCAAACAGCGTAATAAAGGAGACAGTCAGGAGGAGTCACGACAGTGCACCAAGGATTACCTTAATACACAGATTCCCCCGAGCTGTATTTCTTGTGCTTGGAGGACAATCTAACACCTTCTGCAATTTATCCTGCCTAGGGTGTACCATTAACATTGCAAGACACAAGAACAGGAATGTGTGTGGATGCAGAAGGGCCCATTAGGCAGGCCTAGCCAAGCCTTCTCATTAGGAAAGAGATGCTCTTTTCACCTTTTGAAGTTACCCGGGGCCCACCTTGCACAATGAACCCCTTTCGGCCCCCCTTTCCCTCACACTCTGCCTCAGCAGGACCATGCTGCATCTGTGCTGATGCTGGTCTGAACATCCCCATGCTGGAGGCAATTAAAAACTCATCCAAGGCAGAGATTCAAGTGCCATCTATTGGGGATCTCCCCTCATTACATCAAGGGAGGCAGAGGAGAGGATGGAAATCCCTTAATCCACCCGGTCTCGCTTATGGCCCTTACTGGGTGATGTCTGAGATAGACACTGGAACTACAGCAAGTGCCAGGCACAGAAGCAGCATCTATCTGCCAAGGGCAATGCTAAAAGAGAATAGCAAGGCAGAGGCAGGATGAAAGTTGAGCCTAAAGCTTGCTTTGGAGAGAGATGTGGGCCAAAAGCCTGGCATGCTTTGAATGGCGCCACAGAGCAGAGCCATCCACTGGCTATCTCAGCCACAGTCCAGTGTATGTAGATAAAGGCAGAGGAGGACGGTCCACAGAAGTGATGATAATTGTTTCCAGAACAGTATGAGTGACAGAACAGGCAAAGGGCACTAAGCTCTGCCCCTGAGCCAGCCACTGATCACCTCTGGCAGGTACCGCTGAGCATCTCTCCTCCCAGTGAGAGAACTGCTGAGCCTGTAGGCTCCTCTGAGAGGGATCATCTCTGACTCAGCTTCTGTGCAATGCCAGCCCTTACATAGACCAGCCAATGCTGCGTTCCCACCAATGCAAACCATAAGCACACCATGACCCAGCTGCAGGGGTGAACTGCAGTGTGCACACACGCTCTCTGAGGTCTGGCTGCATGGTCTTTTTATCGGGAGTGTGAGGCCAGCAGTTGGGAACCATCACACGTGCAGTCACCAGGTAGCCCTTCACTAAAGCTATAGACACCCATAGGGTAGAACTGGCCAGTGTTATTTGAGTGGCTACAAACTGTCACAGAACGGAGCCAGCCGCTGTCATGCAAACACTTTGGACATTCAGGAAGTATCAGGAAGGGCTGGTCAGAGATGGCTGAGACTGACAACTACCTGTTCCCTTTTAGATACATCTCTTTCAGGCACATCTGGGCAATGAGCTATTCAGTATACATGTTTTGCAGATACAGTTTTTGACTGCCACAGGAAGAGGAAAAGAAGCAGTAAAGAAACTAAATACAAAGGTGTTTGGCAATTACTGATCCTTACTATTTGATATAGAAACAATGTCCATGCCAGCACAGGCCACATGACAACAGTGAGGAAAATAGGTGATCCTCTTAACAGCAAAGCTGGGCAGCCTCATTTCTGTTATAACTCCCTTGCTGCCCATTCTCTCCCTGCAAATTGCTAGGGTGAATGGGAAAGTCAGCATGTGGCTAATACACCAGGAGCCAGGGAGAGCAGGGTTATTATGGCAGCTTACACCGTGCTCCTCTAACTGGTATATTTGTTCCTTTGCAAAGAGGCCTTGAAGGGGCCCCATGACACCCACTTGGTAGTGAGCTGCTTGGACAGAGCTCACAGGATCCACAGCTTAGCTTGGCCAGCTGGAAGCTCCAGGGTAAGTGTAGCCTGGCTTCTCAAAATCACAAGCAAAGAGAATAGATGATTCTCACTTTAAATAGATTCTTCCCTCTAACCCCTGGAGAAGAGGAATTATCTCATCTGGCTAAAGGATCTCTGACCTTCTTCTCTTCAAATACAGTCACTGTAACTCCTTCCTTTCTCTTCCTTTTCAAATGCTTTCATGGTAACAATCCTCAGCATAGGTCACACAGTGGTTCTGAGTCCTGCCATGTAGCTAGCCAGGAGTTCAAAGACAAAATAAACATCCTCCCCCTACAGAGAGGGGCAACCAACTCATCAGCTGCCTTGGGACTGAGGCCTTTAGGTCAAAACCAAGAAACCTCAATCTGCAATGCTTACTTAGAAGGGCAGCATTAAAGAGAAAGAGCCCATGACCCTGCAAAAGTGGGAAACTTCTTAAGTGAAAGTGCTAGAAATGAGCACATACAGTCTCCACATGGGAAGGGAGAATGTATTATTGTGGTTGCTAGTTGATGGGAGGAAATTCCTTTCTGGAACTTCCTGGCTGCCCAGACAGCCTCTGGGCTTATCCCAAGTGTACATACAAAATACAGCTTTTAGCATCTAAGAGGTTTCCCAGTTCCTTTAGTTGGGCACCATGTCTAGATCTGTATTTGTGAGTGGTTTCAGTGCTTCTAAAAAAAGTCCAAAACCAGCCAGGTTAGTGTCACCAGGGAAGGAAATCCTGGGAAGGATTTCCAGGAGGCTCAAGTTTGAACTTGCTGCCTTGCAGCTCATCCTTACCATGGGCCCAGTGCATGGGAGGAGAGCAACAGCCAGGTGTCATGCATGGTGGGCCAGGCTGGAAGTCTTCTGGCCACAGTGACTCACTGCAAGCTTGGCCAGACCTCTCAAATTGCCATCAGATGGTCAGAAAACATCAGCCAGGCACTGGAGATGCTTCAGAGGACACCACTGCCTGTGCTTCAGCTCCAGCTGCTGCCAGGCTCCAGTTCATCAGTGGGAAGGGAAGACAGTTCTGGGTCTGCTGAAGTCAGTGCATGAACCTGTGTTACTGAGCTGCTCAGAGAAGGGTAGGGACAGGAGCATGTACTGCCTGAGGCCTCTGCAGGAGTGACAGCACAGCTGAGTCCTCACAGAAAGGCTTGGAGGTAAAACATACAGCTCTTAAAAGAGCTGTAGAACTGAAAATGACTGAGGATTTGTGGCCACAAACCAGCTGAAAGCCACTTGAAGGGGTCCGAGCATCCAGTAAAACTGCACTTTGGTGAACAGAACAAGACAACTTGTCTTCATAAGCCTCTGTCTCAAAAGCTCAGATTGCCAGACTGGCCAAGGGAAGAGAGACCTTAGAAAATTTTGTAATGAGAATAAACCACAGGCATGTCATTTACTCCTAGCTTTCTGAACTCTGAATGCGTGCTGTGTCTGTATATTCCCTCTCTTCCTCCCCTCCTCCAGTTTCTTCTAGAGGCCAAGGCCAAATGCTGAAACTTTTATCAGTTTCTTACAACTAAGGACAGTTATTTGCAACCTATCCACCAGAAATCCCAGTTGGAACAGCTCTCTAGGCAGCATGGCTATGTAAACAAGGATGAAAATGGCCTTGGGAGGGAGGAAATGAGTTTGGCATTAGAAACCGTGAGCTCTGCATGCAGGCACGCTAGCACTAAAAATGGTCAAAAAGGGGGGCAAGAGAAGATGGGCTAAGACAACGGGCAGACAAAGGGTGAGGATGGGATATTTCTGTGGAAGTCTTATGATACATCACTCTCTTATGTCTGTTTGTTCCCACGGTAAAACATTTCAGCTAAGAGCTGCTGTCAGAACAGAAGCAGGATCTGGCAGCTCCATGAAGAGAAGACAGCCATGGCCTGCTGCGGTCCGACAAACCTCCCTTATGTGGGGGCTGCCTAAAGGAAACCTTGTGGAAAGCCCTGTATTGCATCCGGCACTGTCAGTTGCCTGTATTATATACCATCCGTCCCCAGAGGGCACAAGAGACCACCACTTTGCCTCCGCACCGGCTCGCCCTTTCCCGCTGAGCGCTGCCGGGAGATGGAAGAGTGGCCTGGAGGGGCTCTTGTTTTTTCCCATCTTTGCCTTGTTCCTTCACACCAGCGCAGCTTTGCTGCTGTCAGTCAGACACCTTTCTGTGCCATTCCTCAGAGGACACAGGGAAGCTAAAAACTCAAGTGCATTCACATAGTGGAAACTGGACAGCGCTGTTGCCAGTACCACAGGGGCCAGTGTAACTGGACATGCTTGCAGGGCTGTTTCCTTGCAGAATCTAGTCAGTCCCTCCATAACTTCATATAGCAAAATTAGTGTAATCTTAAAATCTCCAGGTTTTACCTGAAGGCAAAGGAAGCTATTTTATAGGAAGCCTGATGAAAATTAGCCAGGCTTTGAAAAACTACTGGTTTGTATGGTTTCATTTTTTCCCCTTATGTTTTATGTGACTTTCTTCCTAAAAAGATTTAAAAAATGTTAATTAACCAGAGTTTGCAGTTGTTATATGCCACTGTCATGAAGGCAGCAATAATAAAACTGTGCAATTATAGCCCACTTCACCTTCTACCAAGGGTATGTTATTTAGGGACAACACGAAAGGGCCATTAACTCCAAAAGGCAAAGGCTTTTTAGCTAAGGTGGTAGAAGATTCAAAGGACCAAGGCCCATGTCCACAAAACACACAAGGTACCATAAAACGGATCTTGGGAGAAATCAAGTATCTAAGTCCAGGCATGCAACCCTTAAAACCCTGCCTAATCCCCTGGGCTCCCAGACTATGTCTATACCAGTAAATTAAACGTGCCCAGGTCTGTTCTCTGGCACTGAGGGCCCTGGCACAGGATGGCTTGCACCCATAACATTAAACTCTTTTATCCTTCAAGCAAGGCATTTGGATTCAAGTGGTTGTTGGGAATGGCCCCTGGCCCACGCTAACTCCCTCCCTCAGTCATGCCTGGGAATTGCTTGGAAGAGTCCAAATTGGCACAGGCCAGAAAACATGGCAAGAATAAGTTAATGGGAATCAGCTATTAATTTCTTAGACAATGGAGTTGTAGTGCCCCAGAGCATTTGCTGATATAGATGTAACCCTAAAATCCTGTATGTGCACATATATTATCTATATGCATACTTATATAATACCTCTCTGTATACATTTATGTAGACTATTATGCACTTATACTGTATATAGTTACAAATGTCAAGTTTGGTCTGCAGAGGAGGGATTCCCTGGCAGAAGTGCAGTGGATAGGTGTTTATGTTGTTGGCTGACCAGCCACCAGTAGGCCTTACTTTAAAGTATCTTCACTCCTCCCTTCCAGGTTAACCTTGAATTTCTGCCTTTACAGACACTGCAGGTTTGTTCTGAAAAACTGGAAATATTTGGGGACAATTTTCACATCCATTTTCACAACTGGAGTGTGCATTCGTCCGTGCTTAGAGCTATTTGTCTGGAGATCACCTTTGCTTTGGAGATTTGCTGTGAATCACTAACACTGTCTCACGTCTATGCTGTACATGATCTGGCAGATCGCAGGAACAGTGTAAAGCCCAGGGCCCTCCTGTGACTGAGCACCTCATGTCCACCTTGCCGAAAGGGACCCCGAATCTCCAGCTCTACCTGCTCCTCATGGTAAACACCACTGCAGCCCTTCAGAGCTGGAAGACATTGCTCTGTCCTGCCCGCCTGACATCAATTGCGGTGTCATTTTGCAGAGGCAAACAGGACACACAGGGATGACAGGATTGGCATGGCAATTGTGGCCCCATTCCTATAGCACATACAGAACCTTGAGCGTATCCCAAATTGCAAGCTAGACTT